>SJYC01100120.1:0-128098 GCA_006408675.1 Madoqua kirkii
TGCGGGGGGGCCTGTGGCATGCCAGGGGGGGCCTGTGGCACGCGGGGGGCCCATGGCATGTGGGGGGGGAGCCTGTGGCACATGGGCGGCCAGGGCTGCTGTCGCCACATGCCCTGTCAGAGGGCAGGAGGACGTGGCTGGGGCCACGAGGGCGGCTGTGGGCTGGGAGCGCAGGGGGTAGGGAGGGTGTGGGTGTTAGGGGCTTAGCGTGGAGTGCCCTAGGTGACGGTGCGGTCTCAGAGGCTCTTTGGCTGCTGGTTTCACCATGACTTCCTAAGTAAACTAGCCTTCCCAGGTGACACCAGTGCTAAAGAATCCACTTGCCAATGCAGGAGAGGAAAGAGATGTGGGTTCAGTCACTGGGCTGGGAAGATCCCGGAGGAGGGAATGGCAATCCACTCCAGTATTTTTGCCTGACACAGGAGCCTGGTGGGCTGCAGTCCATAGGGTCACAGAGACATGACTAAATCGACCTAGCATGCATGCCCCTAAGTAAATTGGTATCATTTCTTTCAGAAAGTGGTCTCAGACACACTGTCTAAATCTTTTGGAGATGAACTCTAAGAGTATGAATTGACTTAAAAAATCAAATAATATATCTTCTTTTTAAACATTGTATTGTGGTAAGATACTTAACATGAGACCTATATTCATAACTGATTTTAAATGCACAATACCATGTGACTTGATGGAATCGGACAGCAAAGAGCCCCCTGCACAGAACTGGGGGCTGAACGCAGAGTTTGTATTCAACAAGTACATTTCTTAGACAGCTGAATTAACTACAGCACACAGTTGCATCACTGAAATGCCTTTTTATTCTGGTAAAGTGGGAAGGTCTTCTAATATTAAGTTCAATTATTGACACCATTCAGGAAAGCTTGGTAATCTAAAACAAAAGATGAAACAACCACCCATTATGCTGCAGTATGAACTCTAAGAGTATGAATTGACTTAAAAAATCAAATAATATATCTTCTTTTTAAACATTGTATTGTGGTAAGATACTTAACATGAGACCTATATTCATAACTGATTTTAAATGCACAATACCATGTGACTTGATGGAATCGGACAGCAAAGAGCCCCCTGCACAGAACTGGGGGCTGAACGCAGAGTTTGTATTCAACAAGTACATTTCTTAGACAGCTGAATTAACTACAGCACACAGTTGCATCACTGAAATGCCTTTTTATTCTGGTAAAGTGGGAAGGTCTTCTAATATTAAGTTCAATTATTGACACCATTCAGGAAAGCTTGGTAATCTAAAACAAAAGATGAAACAACCACCCATTATGCTGCAGACTGTTGTATTTCTAGTCTCTTTTTATTTATTTATTTAAATTTTTATTTTTACTTTATCTTACTTTACAATATTGTATTGGTTTTGCCATACATTGACATGAATCCACCACAGGTGTACCTGAGTTCCCAATCCTGAAGCCCCCTCCCACCTCCCACCCCATATCATCTCTCTGCATCATCCCCGTGCACCAGCCCCAAGCATCCTGTATCGAACACAAACTGACGATTTGTTTCTTACATGATAGTATGCATGTTTCAATGCCATTCTCCCACATCATCCCACCCTCTCCCTCTCCCTCAGAGTCCAAAAGTCCATTATATACATCTGTGTCTCTTTTGCTGTCTCGCATACAGGGTTATCATTACCATCTTTCTAAATTCCATATATATGTGTTAGTATACAGTATTGGTGTTTTTCTTTCTGGCTTACTTCACTCTGTATAATCGGCTCAAGTTTCATCCATCTCATCAGAACTGATTCAAATGTATTCTTTTTAAGGGCTGAGTAATGCTCCATTGTGTATATGTATCACAGCTTTCTTATCCATTCGTCTGTTGATGGGCATCTAGGTTGCTTCCATGTCCTGCCTATTATAAACAGTGCTGCGATGAACACTGGGGTACATGTGTCTCTTTCAGTTCTGGTTTCCTCAGTGTGCATGCCCAGCAGTGGGATTTCTGGGTCATAAGGCAGCTCTGTTTGCATCTAGTGTCTCTTTAATGGTGATTCTCTGGGTGTAATTCAGAGGGAGAAAGACTCGGGGGTGGTGGCTGAGTCAGGGACAGGGATTGAGACAGAGCACAGCAAGCTTGGCCCCGCCGCTGAGTATGAGGAGGAAGGGAGTCTCTGGGAGAGCAGGATCTTTTGCTCTTTTTGCCAAGGAAAATGCCAAGATGCCCAAGACATTCTTTTAACGGCCAAGCCACTACCCGAGAGGGATGGCAGGAGGCCACGGAGAGGACATGCCTTTCCCGCCCTGCTTGTCTGCTCTTCCCTGTGGAAACGTGCCTTCTCTGTGGAAACAGCTTCTGCAGCACAGAGGCAAGGATGAAGGCCTGCTTCGGCATCAGTTTCATCCCCAAATCTGCTCATAGCTGTGAACATCTAAGCACTCAGTGGTTTGGATTGCATGGGCTTTGCAAAGAAGACAGCATGGTGAATTTTTGCTTTCATGTTTAACTGGGGGGCTTTCTTATCCAGAGCGGTTGGAGGCAGTTCCCTATGTTGTAACACTTGGATCTGGTTCATGGAATCTTCCCTGCTTTCAAAACAGATGACCTCTCACTAGAAGATTCACTTATCTCTTCCCCTCCAGCCCTGAAAACCAGTCCAGCAAAGTCCCAACTTGCAACAAACAGGCAGTTCAGTCGACCAGACAACATAGTTATCTAATCCCTCAAAAATGACACCTAGCAAGTTTCTAACCATAATGCCATTGGAATTGTTTCCATCAACATTTCTTCTTAAGCAATACTAATAATGCCTTTTTAGGTCTGAGGGCTCCATAACGAGTGGAAAATAAAGTATTAATAACAGGCAGCTTGACAAGCAGCCTTTGCTCCGAATGTTTGAAGATTGCCAGTGATGTTCGTAGGAGAATAAATGCGCTCATGTGTTGTTTATCACATGTTTCCTGGGCCCAAATACACGTCAGCCCCTGTGCCTGTTGCCGGAGGTGCAAGTGGTCTTTGTACTCACAGAACTAACAGTCCGGTAAGAAAGACCAATACTAAACCCAGGTGAGTGCTCACACCACCACTGATGTGATGTACTCAGTTGTGTCCAACTCTTTGTGACCCCCTGGACTGTAGCCTGCCAGGCTGTCTGTCTCTGGAATTCTCCAGGCAAGAGTCCTGGCACGGGCAGCCATGTGCTGCTCCAGTGCTCTCCTCTACCCAGGGGCTGAACTCACGTGTCTTACGCCTCCTGCACTGGTAGGCGGACTCTTTACTCCAGCGCCACCTGGGCAGCCTGCAGGGGAATGAGGAGATGCCTTTCAGATGGGCCATATCCACACCAATGTCCTCAGGGCGGTCATATGTTCTCTTTCCTACTAAAGTGAACAACTTTCACATGAAAGAGTGGAAGCAATGATTTGTCAAAGAAAGCACTTCCTTTTGCCATTAATAAAGTTGCTCGGCACCCATGCAGTGACTAAGAAATTCTTACAGAAAAGGAAGCAGAGCCTGCTCTGCTCCAGTTTGGTTCCCCGAGTGTCGATGGGTCTGGCTGGGGGCGGGACCCCAGGCTCAGAGAACAGCAACTGCAGCGCTCTGCCAGATGCAGCTGGGGCCCAGCTTGCGGGAACGCAGACATGCAACGATGTCCAGAAAAACCCAGAGTGCAAGCCAGCCCCTGCCAGGTGGATGGCCTTGGGCCCCTCCGGACTCACACAAAAGATTCCCCATTCATATCTTCCCAGGTGGTGCTAGTGGTAAAGAACCCACCCGCCAGTGCAGGTTAAAGGTTTAATTTCTGGGTTGGGAAGATCCCCTGGAGAAGGGCAACCCACTCACATTCTTGCCTGGAAAATCCCAAGGACAGAGGAGCCTAGTGGGCTACAGTCCATAGCATCACACAGAGTCGGACTGAGCGACTTAGCACACACACATTCATATCTAGCCACTCCGTTAGAGCACTGACCTCAGTAATAATCACACCAGGAACTCGTGAAATTGATTCTCAATTCCTGGAGGGCCTATGAATTACCTGAGATTGTGTTAAAATACAGATTCAGAGACTCCTGGGGACCTGGGGTTCTGCATTTCTAACAAGCGCCGGGTGAAGGTAACACAGGAGGCAGAAGGGAACTGGAAGGGCCTCTGAGCAGTCACAGATTGCAACGCTGTCCTCCCAACAGGAGGGGCTGGCAAAGGCACGAGCTCAGAGATAGAGACAGACAGCTGAGACAGGGCAGTCCCCTGAGCCATGAGGCAAAAGCAGATGCCACACGGTCCAAAGCTGTAACAGCTCCCAGCAGGAAAAAGTAAGGCCATGGGCCAGATCTCACTATAGAGGCAGTCTCTGAGTCTTTCCCAGATGAGTGTCAGTGGTGTGCTTAGAACACACAGGTTATATTCTGAGGAAATTCACACACTGCCGAGGGGGAGAAAATGCACAGTGTCAATCTCTTCTCATATTTGTTGGACTAAGACTGTCTCTGACTACACTGAAATTTGAAATTCTAGTTTCCAAGGATTAAACAGTTGTTGGAGAAGTACAACTTTAGAGCCAACGTCATCTTCATATATTTTCTTCAGCTTTACCCAGGCATACTTAACAAATAAAAAGTATATCCATTTAGGATGCACAATGTGATGATTTAATAATGCACACATTATGAAATTATTACCATAATTAAGTGAATACAGCCATCAACTCACAGAGTTACTCTGTGTGTATGTGTGTGTGTGTGGTGACAATACTTAAGATCTACTCTCTTAGCAAATTTTGAGTTCACAATATAGTATTATTAGTCACCATGCAGTTTTAAACACTCCAACTTACGTCACATCGTACCATATCAAAGAAAGGAAGAGTCTGATGTTGAATTCTGAGTCTGTATTCTCACTGTGTTACATCTTATGGGAAAGGACTTGCAGACCACATACACTGCTCACACAGAAGAGAGTACTCAGTGTAGTACTAGAGAAGGCTTTCAGAAGGTGTGCATTTCAGAAGGTGCGCATTTCCCAGCACTCATATTCACATTAGACTGTATTATAAAATTAAGGTATTAATAATGATATATTTCTTGCAATAATAAACATGGTGACACTTTAGTTGTAAAATGAGCAGAGGGGACGGGAAGTGGTTTCAGGCTTACCTGAACTTCCCAGACTCTTATTCTTTCCTTCTTTACTTTGGAGGAAAGGTAGGACTTGTTATATTTATATATATTTTATATATATATATATATTTTTTTTTGAAGTATATTTTGGAAACTCTAGATTTCCAATAAGAATTTGTAAAGTGAAACACACACTGCACATTTTCTCTGCATTCTTGAGAGTTCCTTGAACCAAGGAGATCAAACCAGTCAATCCTAAAGGAAATCAACCCTGAATACTCATTGGAAGAACTGATGCGGAAGCTTAAGCGCCAGTATTTCAGTCAGCTGACATGAACAGCCAACTTTTTCACTCTCCTCTTTCACTTTCATCAAGAGGCTTTTTAGCTCCTTTTCACTTTCTGCCATAAGTGTGGTGTCATCTGCATATCTGAGGTTATTGACAACATTTAGAAAACGAAGATCATGGCATCCGGTCCCATCACTTCATGGAAATAGATGGGGAAACAGTGGAAACAGTGTCAGACTTTATTTTTGGGGGCTCCAAAATCACTGAAGATGGTGACTGCAGCCATGAAATTAGAAGACGCTCACTCCTTGGAAGAAAAGTTATGACCAGCCTAGATAGTATATTCAAAAGCAGAGACATTACTTTACCGACTAAGGTCCATCTAGTTAAAGCTATGGTTTTTCCCGTGGTCATGTATGGATGTGAGAGTTGGACTGTGAAGAAGGCTGAGCGCCGAAGAACTAATGCTTTTGAATTGTGGTGTTAAAGAAGACTCTTGAGAGTCCCTTGGACTGCAAGGAGATCCAACCAGTCCATTCTGAAGGAGATCAACCCTAAGATTTCTTTGGAAGGAATGATGCTAAACCTGAAACTCCAGTACTTTGGCCACCTCATGCAAAGAGTTGACTCACTGGAAAAGACTGTGATGCTGGGAGGAATTGGGGGCAGGAGGAGAAGGGGACAACTGAGGATGAGATGGCTGGATGGCATCATGGACTCGATGGACGTGAGTCTGAGTGAACTCCAAGAGATGGTAATGAACAGGGAGGCCTGACATGCTGCGATTCATGGGGTCACAAAGAGTCGGACATGACTGAGCGACTGAACTGAACTGAACTGACATGAACAGCTGACTCACTGAAAAGACTCTGATGCTGGGAAAGATTGAATGCAGGAGGAGATGGGGTCTGACAGAAGATGAAATGGTTGGATGACATCATCAACTCAATGGACATGAGTTTGCGCAAACTCCAGGAGATAGTGAAGGACAGGGAAGCCTGGAGGGCTGCAATCCATGGGGTCGTAAAGAGTCAGACATTACCTAGCAACTGAACAACAGTCTGCCACTTCAGTGTCTAGCCACTGCTGACCCAGTGTCTGGTTCCCTGAGGGACCAGCCCATACCCCTTACTCCTGGGCTGAGAGTGACTGACTGACTTGTTGTGTGCTGGTGGACGTGAACTTTCTGGGGGGGCAGGCACTGTGTCTACTGGACTTGCCACAGCTGTGTCACTGATGCCTGATGGGGGTGGGAGGGCAGCCTCCTTAGCAGCAGGCGGACCTGCTGGGCCCACCCTGCTCTAGCATTTTTGCTTAAAACCTGAAGGGGGAACTAAGTATTTTATGAAGACAAAGAATTCATTCATAAAAACTTAACTTATACTGGAGACTTTTCAAGCTACCAACAACATGAGAGCAGACGTTCAGTTCCCACATGGGTTTATAGATGTGGAGGCATCTGGCCAGTTCCTCTACGCCCACTGAGGGTCTCCTGCAACACGCCTGTGGACCAGTCTGATGAAGCAGCACATGGACAGTGCCCGCTGCAGAGGGTCTGGGTGGCCACAGAGATCTTTCTGTCAGGACAGGGCCGTGGCCTGGAGGCGTGTCTCCCCCACTCAGATCTCTGGCTCCAGGGTCGCCCTGGCTTTCCTAGGATCAAATATTCCTCCATGCAGCAGCTACAGCCGAAAGGTCTTCCTTTTTGACAAGCTGCCTTATTCGGGTTTTGTAGCTTAACTGTAACATGCTTCTTAATTGTGGGGGTGGGAAAGCATGGGTGTTCCCAAAAGAAATGGCCCTCCCTCTAGAATGTTACATCTTTCTTTGGGTGCTATGACCCTGCTTCCACCCACACTTTCATTCAATAAACATTTACTGATCTATTAATAAAAAGGTAGCAAGAAAATCTTTAACCACACCACTATCACACTTCATAAAGAAAGAGCAAATGCATTTCCTTTTATTTTTTCCATGTGGACTATTTTTGAGGTCTTTATTGAACTGGTTAAAATATTGTGCCTATTCTATTTTTTTTTTTTGGCCACGAACCATGTGGGCTCTTAGTCCCCCAACCAGGGATCAGACCCACTCCTCTGCATTGGAAGGTGAGTTCTTAACCATTGAACCACCAGGGAAACCCTACATTTCATTTTCAATTTGCTGAATAGTTAAGTCATTGGTATGAGAGGTATTGGATTTATTGCAAACAAGTGAACTATACAAACTGCATATATCAGAGGTTATTTTCATTTTGTCTTAAATATAAACGACAAATTTACTAGAGGTACCAAACACTGTGGGACCAGCATCTGATTCCAGTTCTGGAATCAGAAGGTCTGAGTTCTAGGTGCATGCAGGGCACAATGACATTAGAGAGTCATTCTACCTCCTGAGGCTTAGTTACAGGTTAATGGAGTAAACTGTTGGGCCAGAGGATTCCCATGTGTGTGCTCTCTCTCTCTCTTTTTTTGGCCACACCATGAGACAAGTAGAGTAATAGTTCCTCAAACCGTGCTCCCTGCTGTGGAATCATGGAGTCTTTACCATCAGATTTGGAGAAGGAAATGGCAGCCCACTCCAGTATTCTTGCCTGGAGAATCCCATTGACAGAGGAGCCTGGTGGGTTACAGTTCATAGCATCACGAAGAATCAGATACGACTGAGTGACTTAGCTGCAGCAGCAACAACTGGACCTCCAGGGACGTCCCCAAGCTCTCTTTGACGTGTCATCCTCTATGATTTTAGGGATGTCCCTGGAAAAACTATGAAAATTCATATCATCCAGGAAGAGAACAAAGCAAAGAGACCACGTGTTAGCTTGCCATCCTTCGTCAGAGTTCACTGTGACCAATGGCTCTATACAACCCTCATGCTTTGCTGTAGTAACCATGAATTAAAAAAAATTTTTTTTAAACTGTAGGGAGGAGGGTATAAACAACACCCTGCTATTGAACATAGTGTGCTCAAGGTTCTTCTCTTTTACGGCTCTTCTCACTATGTCATCTAATCTTCACTTAATCCTGTCCTTTATTCCAGTTTCTTGAAAGGAGAAACAGGTTTAGAGGTAAATTTCTCAGCTGACACAGGCAGGAGCAACACTGAAGCCCACTTCTGCTTCACATAGTGCCCTAGGTCCCAGGCTATCCCCTTCTATACTTATAAACTTAAGAAAGTTAATTTTAGGAAGGTTAATTAATATTGACTTTCATCACTAGATTTCCAGGAGCATAGGCATCAGAATAGCTAAAATAATGAAAACACACACCATAATCACTGAGTAGATCCAGAGCAGTGGGAACTTTCCAACACAGCAGGTAGGGTGTAGTTTGCCAGAACCACTTCAGAAACGTATTGGTAATATCTACTTAAGTAGAGCAAACCCACACCTAAGACCCAGCAATTCCTCTCCTAGGTACGCAACAGAAATGCAGATGAGCACACCAGCAAACATGTGCAATAATATTCGCTGTGTCATAACTGCAAAAAAGAGAATAACACTAATGCTCGTGAATGGTAGATGGAGAAATGCAGCAGAGAAGTCTCTTTCAAAGGACTATACAGATGGGAATGAAGAAAACGCAATTCCAAGAACAGCATGGACAAATCTGAACATGTAATGTTCAGTGAAATAAACCAGACCCACAAGAGTGCTTACTGGATGATTCCATTTATACAAAATTCAAGAATAGGCAAAGCTAGTCCATGGTGTTAGCATGACGATAATGGTTCCCATATCCCAGAACAAGACACAGAGATCCTGGTCTGGGTACTGGTTACAAAGAGGGGTTTGGTTTGTGAAGTTCATCAAATTTTATGTACCCCTTTGATCTGTGCACTTTTCTGACTCTGTGATACAGGAATTGAAATTTACTTGCAAAAATTCTAGGACTGTTGCTCTCTATATGAAAACCTGCCTGAGTTGAACAGAATCTTCCATCAGGAAAAGGCTTTCAGAATTCTGGGAGCATGCATGAAGCTGCAGAGCATACAGATACGGGAGCGCTGTGAGGGCCAGGACACTGCGGTCCAGCTCAGGACCTTCCAGAGCCTCTCACCAAGGCACCGGCAAAAGAGGAGATGCTTGGTGTGGCTGGACTCCTCAGAAGCACCACCAGGCTGGAGCTCTGAGTGCGGCGTGGGCATGGGAACCTCACGCACCGCCCTGCACCAGAAGAGAGAGGGCGAAAGGCTTACGATCAGGTGCCCACCACACCGAGAGGCGTTTAAACCAAGAACACACGTGGCTTCCTCAAACCTGTCAGTCCTCACTTTTCGCAGGGCAGTCTCTCCTTTCTAGCATGATTAAGCTATATTTTTAAGTGTCAGATAAGGTTATAACAATAACCAGGAACCCAAACACTCTTCCCCCTATTCCAAGTTGAGCAAATTAATAAAATACCTGAACTCTGACTTGGGAACACTTGTTTCCAACTTCAGATGCTTATCTATGTTTTGGGAAGTGCTGTGTGCATCTTCCTCCACACACCTGCTGTCATTTAAATGTAAAATTTTACCAATATACGATTGCCCAGAGGATTATAAAGTTTACTGAGGGCATTCTCCATTCTGGTTATGTAATCCAGGGGCTAACCAGTCCAACCACCTGGCGAGACACTGACTTGTCATTGTGTAAATGGAATCAGATGGGAGAAGGAGGGAGGGGCACACAGGAAGGACTGACAGAGTTGATATAAATAAATGACCATCTGATTAGCAGCAGCCTGAGTGTCAGAATGGAACCTGCAGGTGGGGAGTGAAACCCTGGAGAACCCGTGTCCCACTGTCTCAGGCCAGACCTGAGGGATTCCCAACAGCCTCCACCTCCGAGACGGTTTCCAGGAAACCCTTCATATTTACAGACCTGTGAGTCACTCTGAAATCCTGTGACTGATTACACAGTCTACTTTTAAAAGATAGAAAATTTACAGTCTTAGGTAATGATAAATAACTTTAACGCAATAGAGGACAATATATATTTGTTAAACAGAATTCACGGAAATAGCAACCATGGATAGTTACTCTGTGTGGGCACTGTGCATGGTGTTTCTGCAGTTATCCTGGTAGGTAAGCTCCTTCTTATCAAGTCTATCATGGCATTAGGATACAAGCCTGTCAAGTGCCTGGTGCACTTCCACTGAGATTAAAAACAAAAAAAGTTATTTGGCTGCCTTGGGTCTTAATTGTGCCGCACGGGATCTTTGCTGCGTCTTGCAGGATCTTTCTATGGGGTTCCAGAGCATGTGGGCCTGTGCAGTTGCCCTACTTGGGCGTAGCTGCTCCTTGGCATGTGGGATCTTAGTTCTCTGACCAGGGATCAAACCCTTGCCCTCTGCATTGCAAGGTGGATCCTTAGCCACTAGACCACAAAGTTCCTGTACTTTTGCCTAAGTTAGAGTCTTGGCAATATTTTAAGTTAGGGTATTTTTTGAAATTGTCTTAGGTTTTTGTGTAAACTTAAAGAATACTAAATAAAAGGCTGCAATGTCTCATTATTTCTGTATAATTTCCTCCTCTCAAAAGCTGATATTTACATAGGTTGTAACAATATATTTCATTCTTTCTGAAATGCCAAGAAAAAAACCCCACAAACATATATATTAGTACTTTAGATCTACTGGACACAGCTACCATGAAGAGAATAAATTCTCCAATTACATCAAATGCACTGGTTCCTTCTGATAAAAATCAGAAATGTACATTTAGCAAAATACCATTTGTTTAAAAAATTGCTGAATGTCCAATATTAAGAAACTCTAACAAATAAATAATTGGACATAGGTATAGAATTGAGTGCTCTAACAATGAAACATCTATTTAAAATATTAGATGTCACAGAAAGACCTCAGGATATACTATTAATGAGTAAAAGACACTTATACATACTAGTCTGTTAATACTGATTGTCTCTGGATGGCAAGGTTTTAATTTACTACAATATACTTTTCTAATATTCCAGGATGGCCATGTCTTACTTTGTAAATGGAAGAGAAGGTATTAAGTGTGGGGCGAAGGGGACGTGTCATTCACAGTGCTTCTGGGGGCACTTGTCCCTGGGGGCTTTCAAAGTCCCACGCCCAGGGCAGGGCCCAGATCTGAGAACCAAGGTTTGGTGGGCCTGGCCCAGCAGCGTTTCTTCAGAGCTCCCTGGTGGCCAGAGGCCACCAGGTAAGGCACGTGTCACGCTTTCTAGAGGTCTGTGGGCCCGTGGGTAGCACCTGAACTCCTCCTAAACAGTCCTAGAGCCTGTCTCACTGTTCTGCTTTATACCAACTCACCTTGGGGTCTTTGTCACAGATAAACAGCTTGTTTCAGAACTGAGCTCTATGAATACACAGGGCAACAATGTTGGAAAAAAGCTGAATTTCTGAGTGCTGTTTTTGAGTCAATATGAATGTCATGAAAGCTTTCAATGAGTCTTTATTGGAGGCCATCCACTGAAAAAAAACACTGGAAACGTGGAAAGAAAGTTATTTACTTGTCTACAGGGCAAAAGCATAATGTTTAAACACATTACGGACTTTCATGCTTTTGGAGATAAAGGAAACGGAAAGGAGCCCCCTGCCAACACCTGGGAGAGAAAAGGCAGGGCACACGTCTCAGTGTGCACTTCACCTGGGAGGCAAGCAGCTCCTGGGTGCTAAGGGCCGGACTAGAAGTGGTTTTACGGGATGAAGATGTTTCCTGAGTGCTCACTATGCAGGAGGCAATTACACTATCTGGTTAGTCACCGCGAGCATGACCGGGTGAGCAGTGTTATCTCACTGTGTCACTATGAGTCAATGTGTAGGGAAGGAGCTGTTCCCATTCACTAAACTTTCTGTGTGACTGAAGGCTCAGTAACAAAGCCGAGTTCTGTGGACCTTTCAACAGTGTGGGAATTGCTGCTCTGCCTGCCTAAGCGGTTCTCTTACGGATTTACCTCCAGGGTCTGGTCTGGTATATCCTTTGTCTCACTTGCGACAGTGTGCTAGTTTGCAGGGAAAAATTATGTGTATATCCTGAGTCTATGGAGCATAATTTTATCTTCCACTGATGACTGTTTCAGGGCCACCATGATAAACGGATACCTATCTTTCGAAGAGAAGCCTGGAGCCCAGGGCCTTGGACATCAGAGTGTGTGCATGATGGAAAACTCACACAGGACTGAAAATCAGGAGACGGATCCAGGAGTGGCCCCACCACGGTGTGCCAGTGCCCTGGGCTGGTTACAAAAGCCCTCTGGACAGCAATTTCATTGCCTAACAAGGACTGTCGTGACGTCACACTTCAAACAATTGCTCACATCCACTCTGTCTTGTTTTTCACTTAACAGCAAGCCCCATAGGTGACGGAGGCCCAGGCAGACTTTCTGACTTGGATCCGTGCAGCCCGTCCTCAAGCTTCCCAGTCCGCCGCAGAGCCTGCCAGGGAGCCCCGTGGGGCTTACTCTGAGGCCACGTCACACGAGGCTGAAGGCCTTCATTGAAAGTGGCCACCCCCAGCCAATCAGCCAATCACCTGGCCACCCCCAGCCAATCAGCCAATCACCTGCTTGTTTCGCTGGTGAATTACAGGTGTGAGCAACAGCCCCTCCCACCAGCTGCCTGGACACCGGGCTGTTGCGTCCCACAGCTGGCCCAAGATTCTTGGCTGCAGGAGGGGGAGGAACACTGAGCTGCAGCATCAGAATGTCCTCGGACTGTGCTGGTGTCACTGGGAATACCCACGAGATGTAGAAGGCTGGGAAACTCACTGTGTACGTTTTGCATAATACTTGAGGAGTCCACCGGGGCGCACAGGTTTAATGCTTTGTTGCTATTGTGGTGGCTTTTTCTGGCCTGGAAAGGAGGAGGTGAAGAGCAGCTGCCCTGTTGCCCAGGAATCCTGTGCAGTGAGCAGCTGAGGGCTTGCATCCAGCCCGGGTAGGCCTCAGTCACAGGGGAGTTCAGTTCCAGCTCCAGGCCTTGGTGCAAACAGTCAAGCCCCCCTACTGCCCCCATCAGCCTCTGCCCCCTACAGGGGGGTACTCTCAGTCTCATGTGGACAAAAGCACTTGGTATAATGCCTGGCAGAGAGGAATTATCACCAGAGGTACACATTTTACTTTTTCTCCATTTTAAAAACCTTTCCTGTCCCTGGCGCCACAAGCCCTCCTGAATGTGGCATGCCTATGGATTTTACTGGGTGTGCTGCTAATGTGAGAGGCCAGCTGCTTCCCAGGGTAATATTCCTCTATTCCATATTATCTTCAGTTGAACACATTTACTCCTTAGGTAAGGCCAGTACATAAGAAATTTACCTCTGTAGGATTTTATTCAGTCTGGAAGGTAATAATATTCTTAGTGTTTTTTTAGACCACATTTTAGGCAGTTTTAAACCTAAGACATATACTGCTGCATTTCATTCAAGAAGCTGGTAGGTCCTCCTGGGAGCCTGTCTGAATTGGTGGAAACAACAGCCTCAAAAAACTGAAATCCAAGTCTTAAAAAAAAAAAAAAAAAAAAAGGTGTGAGGTAAGAAAAACCAGCAAGGAAGCAGGATGAAACCTGTCTCTCTGGGCAGCTGCCTGAACCCGTTACTGTGGGCTGAAATCATACCCTAGCTGATTAAGCCCAAATCACAAAGCACCTAAAGAATGAAGCAGAATTCATTCTGGTCACTTCACCATCGGTCAGAGGAGCTGGAGGACCCAGCCAGCCAGCCCGGAGCACGTACTTGGTACCTAACCCATCTGGCAGGGTTCTTGGGAAGAGTGTAGTCAGCTGTCTGCTAGCATTCAGCAAGTCCAAATCCAATTCTATGGCTTCTGAATCAGTTCCTGGGATATAAATGGAAGCAGGGGGAAAGGGACAATGATGTATCCACGAATAAAAGCAGTGTAAGTCTGGAAACCCCCCAAAACTCCACTCACTGGAAGGAAGCTTTTCTGAAGGCCCCTGAATCCCCTTCATTTCTGCATACTGCCAATGGAAAATGCAATCCCTTCTTGGCTCCTGAATGCTTCTCGAGCTGCTTCACACCTGGGCCCAAGATCTGCCAGGGGCCAGCTGGTCATTGTGCAGAGTCTGGTGGCGGATGGCCAGCAAGAGGCAAAAGAAAGGAAAGTGGAGCTAAAATTGGCCCCAAATACAGTCTGAAAAGCAATATTTGAAATTCAACTTCCGGGTGTGAACGGGAAGCAACGTGGAAATCCAGTGATTACAGGACACAGAGTAGCCTGGCCCTTGACTCTGTTCATGCAGATACATGTTAAGATTTAAGACAAAGGCCTATAAAAGACAGAGGGCAGCACTGATGCAAGCCTTGGGAGATGCCCAGCCTTGGCTGCCTTGCCCCTGGAGGGGTGGGGGGACTGCCTGGAGACGGGGCTTTCCCTGCGGGGCTGGGCGGCTTGGCTTCAGGGACACAGACACTCTGCTGCTCCCTCCAGGGATCACTGTGGATCTCTCTCTACTGAGACCTCTGTCTCCTTCTGTTAATTCTCATGAGATTCATATGAAACCTTCTCTCCAACCTCTTCCTCCACCAACTCTTACAGTGATAATATCACACCTCTTGATATGTTTATATCATTATATCTCGATTTCGTTTGTCTTTTTAATCCCTCTGACATACTTCCAAGGACTTCCCTGGTGGCTAAAACTCTGAGCTCCCAACACAGGGGGACCGGGTTTGATCCCTGGTCAGGGAACTAGATCCCACATGCGGGGATTCCCTCGCAGTTCATTTGGTAAAGAATCTGACTGCCATGCAGGAGGCTTGGGTTTAATTCCTGGGTTGGGAAGATCCCCTGGAGAAGGAAATGGCAACCCACTCCAGTATTTCTGCCTGGGAAATCCCATGGACAGAGGAACCTGGCGGGCTACAGTCCACAGGATCGCAAGAGTTGGACACAACTTAGTGACTAAACCACCATCAACGTACTTTCCCCACTGGGTCATCTAGATGACCATTCAGTGTGGAGGGCTAGCTTGCCAGATGTTCTGCACAGCAAATCACAACCAGCTTTGAGCAGGACCTGGTTCTCCTCTTCCTTCAGAAGTTCACTGGAGACCTATTTTTTGGTACTCATTAAAAAAGAGGATGGTTTTATGTATCTGTTTGTGTTTGTTGAAATATCAAATAGGCCTTTTCATCATTCAAATAAACACACCCTCACAGTCCTAGGCTCAACGGAGTAACAGAATCTGTCTTTTGAGACAAAAGCTTATACTTAAGCCAGGAGGAAGTCTCACTTTAAGGTCTCAAAAGGAATTAAGCCCTTCTGCAAAGGTAATTTTCTAGCAGTGACTCATATGGGAAAGAGAGGAAGGCACTGCTACAGGACCTGTCTAGTCTTGCTTTCTGCTTGGCCTCTGGCAACTGGATTGCCTGCAATCAAGCGCTGTGTTTTGTGCTTGGGTTTTTTGAAGACAGTCATGAGGCCACGCCTTAAGGCAGAAATCAGCCTGAAGTTACTGCTATCTGGCAACACAGTCCAATGGTGGAAGATATTTTACTCTAGATATTCCTTATAATTCTCCTGACAAGAATGTGAGTCTCCCACAGTAACTATAGTACATTTGATTCTTGGGAAGAATATGAGTCCTTGAGGGTACATTTTGTTTGGATTACAACAATACATCTAATGTTGAAAGAGACTTTAAATAACATTGCAGATCTCAGAATTCAATCCTCTGTGTACATTAATCTATTCCCTTTCTAACTTGGAAGGCAGTAGAATTTACTGCCTAATAAGGCACCCTATTGGAGAAGGCAATGGCAACCCACTCCAGTGTTCTTGCCTAGAAAATCCCATGGATGGAGGAGCCTGGAAGGCTGCAGTCCATGGGGTCGCGAAGAGTCAGACATGACTGAGCAACTTCACTTTCACTTTTCTGCATTGGAGAAGGCAATGGCCACCCACTCCAGTGTTCTTGCCTGGAGAATCCCAGGGACGGTGGAGCCTGGTGGGCTGCTGTCTATGGGGTCACACAGAGTCGGACACAACTGAAGTCACAACTGAAGTGACTTAGCAGCAGTAGCAGCAGGGCAGCCTATTCTTCATTTGGGCCTTTACTGTTTATCTTGCTAAATGCTGCGCCTCATCTTTCTTCCCTTCCAGTCACTCTCTATTGCTGTACCATATAAATATGAACATTGACCAGTAACAGTTCAATGAACATTGACCATGATCATTCATTCCCTTTTTGGTAAGTTCATTTCTACATTTTCTATTTTCCAAACTAAAATGCAAGCTCCATGAGAGCAGACACCTTGCCAGGGCTGTGTTCCTGCTGCTAAGGCAGGGTCTGGTTTGTGCCAGGCACTCTGTGCATCCTTCCTAAGCCTAGGAAACCATGCTTGGAGTCCATCCCTGGCGCCACCCACTCCCAGTTTTGCCTCCTTCAAGTGGAGTCCACTCTATGCTCTTTGCAGATTTGAGGATGGTTGTCCTATCTGAGGCACCCTTTGATCCTCCTGTCAGGACTGAATAACTTTAGTTCTTTCAACTATTGTCCATGAAATCCAGGCGGGCTAAATCTCCTTGTTGTTGTTGTTCAGCTGCTTTGCAATCCTATGGACTCCACCATGCCAGGCTTCCATGTGCTTCACTGTCTCCTGGAGCTTGCCCAAACTCATGTCCATTGAGTCAGTGATGCCATCCAACCATCTCATCCTCTGTTATCCCCTTCTCCTCCTGCCTTCAATCTTTCCCAGTATCAGGGTCTTTTCTACTGAGTTAGCTTGTTGCATTAGGTAGCCAAAGTAATGGAGTTTCAGCATCAGTCTCAGTGCTTCATATGAATATTCAGGACTAATTTCCTGCAGGATTGACTGGTTTCATCTCCTTACAGTCCAAGGGACTCTCAAGAGTTTTCTCCAATACTAGAGTTCAAAAGCATCAATCGTACAGCACTCAGCCTTCTTTACAGTCCCACTCTCACATTCATACATGACTACCGGAAAAACCATAGCTTTGACTAGACGGATCTTTGTTGGCAAAGTAATGTCTGCTTTTTAATACTTTGTCTAGGTTGGTCATAGCTTTTCCTCCAAGGAGCAAGCGTCTTTTAATTTCATGGTTGCATTCACCAGTTGCAGTAATTTTGGAGCCCAAGAAAACAAAGTCTGTCTCTGTTTCCATTCTTTCCCCATCTGTTTGCCATGAAGTGATGGGACCAGATGCCATGATCTTTGTTTTTTGAATGTTGAGTTTAAGTCAGCTTTTTCATTCATCTCGTTCACTTTCATCAAGAGGCTCTTCAGTTCCTCTTTGTTTTCTGCCATAAGGGTGGTGCCATCTGCATATCTGAGGTTATCGATATTTCTCCCAGCAATCTTGATTCCAGCTTGTGCTTCATCCAGCCTGGCATTTTGCAAGATGTACTCTGCATATAAGTTAAGTAAGCAGCATGACAATATACAGTCTTAACGTACCCCTTTCCCAAATTGGAACTAGCCATTTGTTCCATGTCCAGCTCTAAGTGTTGCTTATTGACTCCACATGGTTATTCAGGAGGCAGGTAAGGTGGTCTGGCATTCCCATCTCTTGGAGAATGTTCCACGGTTTGTTGTGATTCACACAATCAAAGGTTTCATTGTAGTCAATGAAGCAGATGATTTTTTGGAATTCTCTTGTTTTATCTGTGATCCAATGAATGGTGGCAATTTGATCTCTGGTTCTTCTGCCTTTTCTAAATCCAGCATGAACATCTGAAAGTTCTCAATTCACATACTGTTGAAGCCTTGCTTGAAGATTTTGAGCATTACTTTGCTAGCATGTGAAATGACTGAAATTGTGCAGTAGTTTGAAGATTCTTTGGCATTGCCTTTCTTTGGGATTGGAATGAAAACTGACCTTTTTCAGTCTTGTGACCACTGCCGAGATTTCCAAACTTGCTGCTATATTGCGTGCAGTGCTGTAACAGTATTATCTTTTAGGATTTGAAATTGCTCAGTTGGAATTCCATTACCTCCACTATCTTTGTTCATACTAATGCTTCCTAAGGTCCACTCTACTTTGCACTTCAGGATGTCTGACTCTAAGTGAGTGATCACACCATCAAAGTTATCTGGGTCATGAAGATCTTTTTTGTGTAGTTCTTCTGTGTACTCTTGCCACCACTTCTTAATATCTTCTGCTTCTGTTAGGTCCATATTGCTTTTGTTCTTTATTGAGCCCATCTTTACATGAAATGTTCCCTTGATTTCTCTAATTTTCTTGAAGAGATCTCTAGTCTTTCCCATTCTATTGTTTTCCTTTATTTCTTTGCATTGTTCACTTAGGAAGGCTTTCTTATCTCTCCTTGCTATACTTTGGAACTCTCCATTCAGATGGGTATATCTTTCCCTTTCTCCTTTGCCTTTTGCATCTCTTTTCTCAGCTATTTGGAAGGCCTCTTCAGACAACCATTTTGCCTTGTTGCATTTCTTTTTCTTAGGGATTGTTTTGGTCTCTGCCTCCTCTATATACCTCCATCCATTGTTCTTCAGGCACTCAGTTTATCTTATCTAATCCCTTGAATCTATTTGTCACTTTCACTGTATAATCATAAGAAATTTGATTTAGGTCATACCTGAATGGTCTAGTGGTTTTCCTGAATTTCTTCAATTTAAGTCTGAATTTGGCAATAAGGAGTTCATTAACTGAGTCACAGTCATTTCCCAGTCTTGTTTTTGCTGACTGTACAGAGTTTCTCCATCCTCAGCTGCAAAGAATATAATCAATCTATTTCGGTACTGACCATTTGGTGATATTCCTTCTGTAGAGTTGTCATTGGTGTTGTTGAAAGAGGGTGTTTTCTATGACCAGTGTATTCTCTTGTCAAAATTTTGTTAGCCTTTTTTCCTGCTTCATTTTTAACTCCAAGTCCAAACCTGCCTGTTATTCCAGGTATCTCTTGACCTCCTACTTTTGCATTCCGGTCCCATATAATAAAAAGGACATCTCTTTTTGGTGTTAGTTCTAGGAGATCTTGTAGGTCTTCATAGAACCATTCAACTTTAACTTCTTCAGTATTAGTGGTTGGGGCATAGACTTGGATTACTGTGATATTAAATGGTTTGCCTTGGAAATGAACAGAGATCATTCTGTCATTTTTGAGATTGCATCCAAGTACTGCATTTCAGACTCTTTTGTTGACTATGAGAGTTACTCCATTTCTTCTAGGAATTCTTGCCTATGGCAGTAGATATAATGGACATCTGAATTAAATTCACCCATTCTGGTCCATTTTAGTTCACTGATTTCTAAAATGTCAGTGTTCACTCTTGCCATCTCCTGTTTGACTACTTCCAATTTACCTTGATTCATGAACCTAACATTCCAGGTTCCTATGCAATTCTGTTCTTTACAGCACTGGACTTTACTTTTACCACCAGGCACATCCACAACTGGGCATTTTTCCACTTTGGCTCAGCTTCTTCATTCCTTCTGGATCTATTTCTTTGCTCTTTTCCAGTAGCATAGTGGGCACCTGCTGACCTGAGGAGTCCATCTTTCTGTGTCATATCTTTTTGCCTTTTCATACTGTTCCTACATGACTACTGGGAAAACCATAGCTTTGACTATAGAGATTTTTGTTGGTAAAGTGATATCTCTGCTTTTTAATACACTAAGTTTGTCATAGCTTTTCTTCCAAGAAGCAAGTGTCTTTTAATTTCATGGCTGCAGTCACTAACAACAGCGGTTCTGAAGCCCAAGAAAATAAAATCTGCTACTGTTTTCACTTTTTTCCCCATCTATTTGCCATGAAGTGATGGTACTGAATGCCATGATCTTCGTTTTTGAATGCTGAGTTTTAAGCCAGCTTTTTCACTCTCCTCTTTTGTCCTCATCAGCAGGCTCTTTGATTCCTAGTTTTAGTTTTAAAACACTAAAATCCTAGTTTTAGTTTAGTTTATCACCTTCTTAAAATGTTCATCTAAAACTCTCACAAATCTTTGACCATGATTTCATTTCCAGAAATTATCCAATAGAAACTAAAAGTGTATGAACAAGGAGGTGACGTTTTCTAGAAATAAACCAAATATCTAACAATAGAGGGTTTGTCAGACCAATTAGGGCACATCCCAATCCTGGGATACAGGGAAGCTATTAAAACTTAGACACAGAGCCTGCTCAAGGTGTAGAATGAAGTTAAAAAGGAAATAAGAAACTTTCAGAATACAATTACAACCATGAGTTATGAACTCTTAATTAAAGGTTAAAACATGAACATGATTCTACTTTTGTTGAAAATTCATTACGTATGAATTCACACCTCTCCTTCTCCCCATATACACACATATATATGTCTCCACACACACACACACACACACACACACACACACACACACACACACGCTATACGAAATGCAAAAATTTGGGGAAAATTATAAACTGCTATTTCTTGGTTGTGTGGGGAAATAGGTTTATGGGGATTTTTACTTAATGCCATATATTTCTATAATTTTTGAAATGTTAAAAAAATACATATATAAGTATAATGGTACTTTGAATACCAGAAAAGTAATGTGTTTCTCCACTAGAGGTCTGCTGAGGGAAGCAGGCCAGGACCACCTTCTTCTTTGCTCTGAACACCAGCCATCCTTCCATTAACTCATAAGAGGAGCTCAGGGTGTCTTCTGAAATGCAGGGAGTAAGTCTGTACCCAGCTTGCAGGCAACCACAATGCCTGGTCTGGCCTTTAGGTCTTCTGGGTCACACTGCACAGAGGAGTCTACATATAGCCATTTCCTGCCACTCATGGCTTTTCTAGGCTCCTGTGTGAAAAACAGACTAGCTCAGGATCAACGAATTTTGCACCTGAATCAGAATATAGCTAGGAATCACTTTTTAGAAGTTCTTCCAACTTAAAAAGAAAAGAGCTTTTGTTTCAACTTCATCTTTAAGGATAACGACTGAAGAGAAAACACAGATCTTTGTAAGAAACCCAGTGGGATCCAGTAAAAAGATGCTTCATTCCAGTTATTCTTTGTTTATTGACAATTGTATTATAGTAAAACATAGTATAACTGTTTGCATGAATTTAAAATATTTTTCTTAGTTTGCAATCACTTATTTGGAAACATGCCTATCTTTTCAGTAGTTTGTTTCAGATAAAGGGGGTGAGAGGAGGGGGTTAGAAATATTCTGAGTGGTCAACACCTCTCCACATGATGTATAGGCACTTGTGCCAAACCATCCTATAGTTTCATACGCAAACACTGTTCTACCTCCAAATCTGTGGCCTCAAGGATTCAGAAGTCAAATGTACTCCAGATAAGTGGAATTCACTCCTGTGCTTTATGATGTACTCTGCCCAGCTGGACATTGCTGGGACATTACAAGATCTGAAAAATAGGAACTCTGATATTTCCCACTTGCTGCAGCATCTACTGCTCACATATTCCCTTCTATTGGGGTATTATAATGCTAATATTTCACATGAAATTCATTCAACATAAACATCTGAAACAGTAATATATCATTTAACTCTATAGGTGCCACTGAAAACAAAATAAAACCAAACCTGGGAGGGAAAATGGTCTATACCACTATTAACAAGACCTAATGGATATTTTCCTTCAGTGAAAAATCATATTCTTTTAGTGATTATTTGTTTGTCACATAGCTTGACAATGGAAATGAAAAAAATATATATATCAAGTATCAGGAACAAAAAAACGGGAAGAAAGAGGAAGTAACAGATGGGAGGAAATCATTTGTTACAACATGAACTATTTTGTGTAAACACTGAGAATGCCTGAGTTTTAGTAAATCAGATGCTGCCAAATTACACTTCCTAAAGCACACTTTTTTCTGATAAAGCAGACTTGTAGTGTTGGAAATATATATATATATATATGTATTACGAACGAATATAGAATACATATATGTAACATGTTTATTATGAAAATGAATTCAGGAACATTTGAGTTATGAGAGTTAAAGGGAATTCCATGGTTAATAGGGTGTTGTCTTGCCTGTTATACTTTTAATAAGATCTCTAAACACTACTTTTTAAAAATTGATTTAAAAACATGCATTTAAAATGCAAGTGTTGAGGAATAATTGATAAACTATCACATTAAGGATGTACCAGCGGTTCCCTGGTGGCTCAGCTGGTAAAGAAGCCAGCTGCGATGCGGGAGACCTGAGTTTGATCCCTGGGTTGGGAAAATTCCCTGGAAAAGGGAACAGCTCCCCACTCCAGTATTCTTGCCTGGAGAATTCCATGGACTGTACAGTCCATGGAGTCACAAAGAGTCAGACACGACTGAGTGACTTTCACTTTCACTTTCAAGGATACATATTGGTTACTGCCGTTGTTGTTTAGTTGCTAAGTCATGTCTGACTCTTTTGTAACCCCACGGACTGTAGCCTGCCAGGCCCCTCTGTCCATGGATTTCTCCAGGCAAGAATACTGGAGTAGGTTGTCATTCATTTTTCCAGGGGATCTTTCCAACCCAGGGATTACACCCGCGTCTTCTGCATTGGCAGGTGGATCTTTACCCCTGAATCACCACAGAAGTCCCGAGATACAGAGATACAGCCGCAAATATGAAGGGAAAAGATGGGCACAGCCCACTGGTGGGGTTTCTAAGCAGGACGACACTCCTGGTGAATCACGACAGGGCCAGAAGGGCTCCAGCTCGTTTCTGACCTGCGAGTGGGCGTGAACAAACAGCAAGCCCCCACCCGTGCTGGGGCGGGGCTGAGTGAGCAGCCTCATTTATTTGCACCATGTGACAGCTGAGCCACCGCAGTCCCTGGGCTCCACCTCTGAACAGTTTTCCACCTGCTCTCCAGAGTGGCTGTGGCCCTGGCTTTCTGCTGAGGTGGTTGAGCTGAATCTTCCGGGGATTCTATGTACTACCTCAAATACCTCCTTTCCAAAGGTTTCAATTTTGTTGTTTTCAAGAAAGAACTAAGAAATTCATGTGACAGACTTCTTATTTCACGCTTAAAACTTCTATTACTTATTTTTACCATCCTACTTCTTTCAGAGAAAAAAATTAAAATCCACTCATCAAATACACATTTATTTTAAATTAAATCTTATTTGTCAAATGTGTGTGTCAGTCACTCAGTCACATCCGACTCTTTTCAACCCCATGGACTGTAGCTCGCCAGGCTCCTCTGTCCACAGGATTCTCCAAACAAGAATAGTGGAATAGGTCGCCATTCCCTCCTCCAGGGGACCTTTCCTAAAACCCTCATCTCTTATGTCTCCTGCATTGGCAGGTGGGATCTTTCCTATTAATGCCACCTGGGAAGCCCTATTTGTCAAATTATACCAAAACAGCAAAATTAAAAATGTATACGTTTGGAATAACCTTACATATAATGAACTTTAGAATAAAATCAGGATTCTTCTTTCTGTGCCGGCTCTGTGTCCTAATGTGGGTGAACCTACGTCCTGTGATTCACCTACATGTCGTCAGCCGCTCTGGGGTCAGACACAGGTAGACAGCTCTGCGCCCAGGCTCTGAGGCCTCACCCTGTGAGTGCACCTCATTCACTGCAACACCCTGTGCAGGAGCTGCTTCCATGATGAAAAGGAGAGAAGCAACTCATGTCTACCTATGGGCACTGAGGCTACTTGGCCCAGGCTCTCCTTTTTTACTCCTCAATGTTACTGAGCAATAACTGGCAAATCTAATAGAACAGATTTCAAGCATATGAATGATGCTTGATACATATACACATATCCATTGACAAATAATGACCAAGATCAAGATCGTATCATAAAAAGTCATTTGTCTGTGTGATGGCAAATCTCAAGAATACAATGCTGGGTTATTAACTGCACTCACCAAGCCACAAGTTAGACCCTCAGAACGAACTCCTCTTAAGACTGAAAGTTTTTGCCTGTATCTCCCCATCTCCCACTCCCTCCAGCCTAGTTTCTCTTTGATCACAGAAGGGAGGTCTAACACTCTACTTAATAAGAAAGTTATAAATTCCTGTCTTATAACACAGAAAACTGACTTACAAAATCCCTTAGAGTAAGACTTTTTAAAAAAGGAACAACAAATGAATTAGTTTCCCCTCCAGTACCTGAAGGACTGAACGCACAGCCTTTCTTTGGTTTCGCAAAGTACATGAAGTCATATTGTAACCAAATGTCTTATTCTTGCCTAAGTTTCTGACATCAGAGGAGACAGCTAAAAGTAAGCAATAAGGATAAAGATGCAATAACCACAAGCTCATAACAATAATTGAAAATGCTGATTATACTCCAAATCCTGAAATCAAAAGTAAATATCCACTGTACAATTTTCAAAGGGGCATCATTGTAGTGTAAATTGACCATATTAACCATAAAGAGTTGTTGCTGATTATTAATTCTATTTCTATAGTGGAAAAGTTTACTAACCCAAATTCCTTTCCTGACCTCCACTTTTCATCCATTTGAGTAGCTTTCTGAGAGCAGTTGATCCGTTTTTGATCAAATGAAGCTAAAGTATAAACAAAAAATGATTCTAAATCACTTTCCCTGAAAGGCTGCCCACTTCCTACTTCACTGGAAAAACACACACACACACAAAAAACCACAAAAAGCAGACTCCACAGGCTCACTAACATGGGTTTCGAATGAAAGGAGTCAGTGCTTCCCTGAGCTGCTGGGCTGAGCCCTGCCTGCCCATGGGCAGGAGCTGGGAGAAGAAGGCGGATGGGCCAAGGGGGCTGCGACCTGGCACACCTGGCATCTCTGCCCTAAGAATACAAAGCAATGCTAACCACTGTGGACCATGTAGTA
Organism: Madoqua kirkii; assembly: GCA_006408675.1. NCBI lineage: Eukaryota > Metazoa > Chordata > Mammalia > Artiodactyla > Bovidae > Madoqua > Madoqua kirkii. The sequence goes on from SJYC01100120.1 coordinate 25,098, forward strand.
TATACTGGGTACCCAGTAGGTACTGTGCACATCCTTGGAATTCTTAAGATAACCCTCCATAACTGGCCCTAGTCTTTCCTAATTCATAGTTGATAAAAGTGAGACTCAAGAAAGCGACCTTGCCCGGGGCTTCCCTGGTGCCTCAGATGGTACAGAATCTGCCTGCATTGTGGGAGACCCAAGTTCAATCCCTGGGTTGGGAATATTCTCTGGAGAAGAGAATGGCTACCTATTCCAGTGTCCTTTTCTGGAGAACTCCATGGACAGAGGAGCCTGAAGGGCTACAGTTCATGGAATCGCAAAGAGTCAAACATGGCCGAGCAATTAACAATTTTCAGAAAGGTCTTAGAGCATGTAGGCAGCTGGGGTGAGATTTAAACCCAGCCCATCTTAGCATTCAATGTGACTTCAAATCTCCGTCTACCACAAGTTACTCATCCGCAGCAGCCTTGCAGATGGGGCTTCAATCCAGCTTGACAGGTTATTGCCAGTGTGGCCTTGGGATACTTATGCAGACTTTTTATGCCTCAGTTTCCTCCTGCTGAATTGCTCTCAGTGCTTTTTGCCATGGAGGGTTGTCAATGAGAACCTAAAGCTCACGTGCCAGTGCCTATCACAAAGTAAACATTTCTTAAACATTTCCTGTTCTATGAGCAACAGATGTTCTTTCAGCATGTCTCAGATGCTTCTGAGTAGGCATAGGCATCACGGATCCTATATACTGGGTTTTGATTCAGACAGAAATTAACACTGTTGTTTTTAATATGAGCATAGGCACGTCTACCCTCTGGCATGAAAACATAAAAATAAATAATGTAATGTAAGCAGTAAAATTTTAAAAACCATATAATTCATTAAAAATTAATTTTTGTGAATTAAAAAATGTGAAGGTCCTATACAGCATCCTTTGTTCTTGCAACTAGAGATAATAAAACCTGTATGAATAGTTCCCAATCAAGAGACAGTTCCAGAATATTTAAGAATTTTTTAATAGGATTTTATTCTGTAGAAGAACGTAGTCTGATGCCTAAATTTCCTTGACAATATTTTTTGCTCAGATTCAGACACTGCCATCCACTGGTACCTTGTTCTTCCCAAAGCATTCCACCTGCACAGCTCTGTCTATATGAACTTTCTTTCTCAAACTGAGCTTCAAATGAAATATGCCAGCTTTCAATTCCATCTCTTAATGTGACACTACAGGTTCATGAATGTTCGATTAATTTTGCAATGGTATCTCTAAAAAATGCAATAGAAAGTATTATGAAAGTAGAAATATTTTAAGGCATATTACAATCATGAATTGCAATGAGACCATCTAGTTAACTAAACCATAAAATTAATTAGTAAAGATGTGGTGGCTGATAGGATTTCACGGATTCCCATAGGGTAAACAGAGCCTGTTGACAGAGTATTGATTTCTCAGCAGTTGAGGGCAGTAGAGTTAACCACACACAACTGAGTCTTGGTCAACATCTATACCACAACACGGTCAATAAAGTCACAGAAAGCACTGAGAAACACTGGGAAGTCAAACGGGCAGGCTTGGATCCCAGGGGTCCTCAGGAAGCTGAAATAAAGGAGTGTTGCTAACAGTATCAATTTAAAAGGAACAAGAGATAAGTGCTTTACTTAGGTGTCCAAACCCCAATACACCAGGGTAGCACACAGCAGCTGCGAGCGGGCAGGAGCTGTCGGGGGCTGCCTGGGAAGCACCGGGTCCCTTGGGCTGGTGACAAAGTGTGACAAGAGCTATCACTGGTTGCAGGGAGGGGGCTGCTTAGCCTCAGGAAGAGGATATTCAGCTGTCTTTAAACTGGGGGACTCACAGAAGAAAGAAGGCCTCCTGTGTGGTGTCAGAGGACCAGAAAAAAGGTGAAGTGGAGACACAGATACTGATATAACGACAAAAAAATTTTTTTCTTTTTTAAATTACTAGAGCTACGGAAAAAGGTGGCACACAGACTGTCTCTGGTGTGGTGAAGTGCTGCCATTGGCAGAGCTCAGATGGACCCTAATCCCGTAGGCCCAGGCAGCCTGGCTGCCGCTTCCTGTCAGGTGTCCCCCGAGCCCAGGACCCCAAGGCCTCGGTGCTCCAAGAGGGCGGAAGCCGCAATCCCCTTCCCGGCCTCGCTCACCACAGCTGTGAGCAAGGTCACCTCGGTGCACAGCTGCGGCGGCTCTGAGACAATTTCGAAAGCAGACAGCTGGAGTCGGGAGGTGCGCCTGTAGGCACAGCCTCTCTTGGGGGCCCACCCACCAAACCCAGAGGAGCTGGCCAGATGGAATCACTGCTGTTTACATGGAACATCCTGGCTCATGGGGGACGGGAGTGCATGCCGCAGCTGAGATCGGAGCCCACGGTGCACAGGAACTGGGCCTTCTTGGAGCACTTGATACAGTTACCATTAGCACACAGGCCGGCAGCAGCTCCATGCCATGGTGAAGGCTGACCTCTTTCTGACAAACCCGGCTGGCGTGCAGGGCTCCTAGACCCAGTGTCTCTCAGAAAAATGTTAAAAGATTAAATTCACAAGATGCAGCCCACCTTGTGGAGCATAGGCAGACTCCAGAGACACTGCAGGTTCCGTTCCAGACCAGGCAATAACGTGAAAATGGCAGTAAAGTGAGGCACAGGTGTGTCTGCACTCCCAACGCACATTAAAGTTATGTTTACACTATATGATAGTCGAGTGGGTATTCAGCAGCATCATGTCTAAAAGAATACACATACCTCAATTAAAAAATACTTTATTGCTAAAAATGTTAACCATCATCTGACAAAGTGGGGTTGCCACAAATCTTCAACTTGTTAAAAAAACGCAGTATCTTTGAAATACAATAAAGCAAAGGCAGTAAAATGCGGGTCTGCTCATACGTGTGAACACTGGTGCATTTAATGTATTGGTTCCATCTCTGAGATTTTAAACAAGTCATTAGCCTATTTTCTTCTATCAGAAACATCCCAGTTATACTATTAAATTGAGAATGGAGGTCCTCTGCTTTTATTTTTTTTAATTCCACATCTGTTCACAGAAGTTGGCAGAAGACAAGGGAGAGATTATGAAATCTGTGCTTTCTCACGCGTCAGATTCTGGAAGGGGGCACACAGAACCATCAGCAGAAGATGCCCCCCACCCTTGCATGCGTCAGTGCAGGCACAGCCTGGTGAGCCTGTCTTCAGTGGGGTCCACAGCTGGGGATGGCCGGGTGCCCCTCGAGAAGGTGGCCCTGGCAGCAGCGGGCTCTGCAGCATCCGGTCACAGCTCTCAAGTGACTAAGTGCTCTCTTCCCACCTTTCGCCTGAATTCCTCCTGTGCCTCTGGGACCAAGTGTCCTCCTCAGCTATTTTGAGCAATTATTTCATCTTCTCATAGAAAGGAATGTTGCCCTCACTCTCAAGGCTTGTACCATCACACTGACTTCCAATTCTGAAAGCCAAATGGTGGCTTTTAATTCTTAAAAGAATGTATTACTAAAAAAACTACCCGTTCCACAGCCCCAAACAAGAGAGTCAAATGAGGCCATTCTACCCTAGAAAGGGCATCTGTTTGAGCATCTGAAACATTTGCTTAATTGATGAGACATGGGGAACATGGACCATGATCTTCAGCGTTCCAGGAATAGGACCGCAATCCACTGAATTCCAGAGAATAAACCAACAGACGACACAAAGAAACCATGTGTAAGCACATGAGCATAACAGGTTAGCGAGAACACAGGACTGTTTCTAAAATGATTTCCACTTTCTCTCTGAGGCCACAGGAGGAAGGAGGGAAGATGGGAGAAGAGCCTGGGGGCCACATGCTACGCTGTGGGGGCCTTTCTCAGGCTTCTCACCTGCTCCCTCTGGGGACAGATCCTGGAGCAGCGATGCTGCATGGAAATCAGAAGGTGCGAGTCAGGAATCAAATCCCTTAATAATCGGTTCACAGACCACACCTTAACACCTTCTATGTTCACATATTATTTCAACACCTTGTTGGCTATTTTTACCAACTGAGAAAACTGAAGCTTCAAATTACAAAGGACGACTGCTTGGAGGGCTATGTTGTTTAAAATAATTCAATTATTTCACTTTTATGTTGTTGAAGGAACATGTTCTTTGAAGCAACTTGTATTATAGATAAGCAAACAGGAAAAAAGATAAAACCAATGATCTTCGTAAGTTTTTGTATTTTCATAACTCTTTATATGAATAGCTGGCAGGTAGGGACTTTATAAAAATGGGATTCTACTGCACAAAAATTTTCACTTGACTTTTACTAAAATTAATAAATTGCAATTTTTGTATTTTAATAAATATTTATATACAAGAATACTTTTTACTGGCTGAGGAATATTTCATCATGTAGAGAGTCAAGTTAAAAATTTACTGTGTTTGCGACTGTTGGAAGGCCACGAATGTTTCCAGGCCTTTAGGAGCATGCTGGTGGCTGACACGCTCGCAGGAGGTGAGCACGTGTGCTCCTCCCTTGACTGCGCTGGTCCCAACCAGGCCAAAAATTGGTTATTCAGAGAAATACAGAATCTTTAGATGTAGGGTTGGAAGAAAAATCAATGAGCTTTCTGTTTCCAATAATGCTACCTACACCTTCATTTTTAAAGCAAAGAGGATTCTCCATTTCAGCAACTACACCATCAAGGCAAAAGGCAGCTCTGGGGTCTGTCCTGGAAGGAACACCAATTTTAAATAAATGTTACAGTAGTTGTTACTGTGAGGCATGATTTGAGAATATTTTCCCATTATATTTTTAATTATTCAAACTTCCTATAACGATTTACACTTCTAGTTAGAAAAATAATAGAATCAATTTCATTTTGAAGTTTGCAGAAAGATCAAGAGTATAGAAGGATATAGAGCTAAAAACATTTTTAGAGGTGTGCGTGTGTGTGCGTGTGTGTGTGTGTGTGGTAGTCACTTAGCTGCGTCTGACTCTTTGCCACCCCATGGACTGTAACCCACCAGACTCCCCTGTCCATGGACTTCTCCAGGCAAGAGTACTGCAGTGGGTTGCCATTCCCTTCTCCAGGGCATCTTTCCAACCCAGGGATCGAACCTGGGCCTCCCAAATTGCAGGCACATTCTTTACTGTCTGAGCCACCAGGGAAGGCTCTTCACAGGTGCTTGGGTGCATGCAAGTGTATCACTCCTTTCTTTCACAAATGGGAATGTCCTGTGCCTGTTGTTGGACAAAGCACAGACTCCATCTCGGCTGTTGCTCACCAGGCACACTGTGAGCTCCTGAAATCTCTTTACTCCTGTGCAGGATCCACCAGTGGCCCTAGAAGAGGACACAGGCTTTATGGGTACTGAGACTTGTGCATGGAGAATTAGGTACAAAGTGAAAGTGAATACTTGGAATGAAAAGTCACAAGATTTATGCAAATTTCATAAAATATAAAACCCTACCAGCATACTGCCAGGAGGGCCTTGGAAGGAGCTTCAGTTTCATTAGCTTTTAGTAAATTCCCTCCAGGTGAATGTGGGTGATTTGCTTATCCATTTGTTCCTTGATGGATAGCTGGGCTGGTCAGTTTTATTTTGTTTTGCTGTGGGTGGGAGGTGCGAGCGGGAGCTTTGTCAGCTGAGCTCACTCTCACAGCGGCTGTATTGCCTGCCTGCTCCTCTGGATCTGAGAGCCCTTAGGCCGTCAGGCAAGGAGCAAACAGGAGGCTGGGGTCCTGTGTTCCAGGAAAGTGGCTCAGACCCCCTCAGGAGGCTCTGGTTCTATAGATCTGGGCAGCACACAGAAGTCTGAATTTTGACAACTGTTCTCAGGAGTTTCTTTGCATGCTAACATTTTAGAACCAGTTATACAAGGAAGATAAGAGGACAACAGAGGATGAGATGGTTGGATGGCATCATCGACTCAATGAAAATGAGTTTGAACAAACGCTGGGAGTTGGTGATGGATAGAGAAGTCTGGTGTGCTGCAGTCCATGAGGGGGTCACAAACAAGCAGACATGACTGAGCTGATTCATGCTCCAGAAAGAACTGAAATGAACTAATTCACTCTTCAGAAAGAATACAGGCTCAGCCTCAGGAAAGTCATTAGTCTCTCTTGCTTCCATTTCCTCATTGGGCAAAGGAAGATGATACTGTGCATCTGGAGGCCTGGGGAGGAGCTAGGGTATTGAATTTACATTACATTCATTCCTTTGCACTAGCTCCATTGCACAAGTGTGGCACAGGCAGTTTATTAACATCTAATCCCGGCAGAACCTCCAGTAACTTCATGAAGAGAGCGGTCAAGAAACACTGCCACCCCAGCGCCCTGCCCAGCCCCCAGCAAGGGCATGGCCATCACTCAGAGCCACCCCGGAGTGGGTGGCGAAGACGTAGCCAGACTCTACCACCAGTGCAAGGGAGACAGAGGTCTATTTCTCCAAGGAAATTGATATGTTTCTACGCAACAAGTGTAAAACTGGAAGCTGAGGAAAGAGCAGCTGGGCCTGCAACACATGATCAATCAATTTATATATGAGTGAACAAATATTTTGGTTTCCTGCTCCCAGAGATCATGATGCCTCATATCTTCCTGCAAGTAAAATATTCAGAAACAGAATTGGTTTTTTAAATAATAGGTTATCTCTGTCATCTAATTCCAATAGCCTGGTAGAATTTTTACAAACAAGCAGAAAAACTGGGCTTAAATGGCAAAGACAGCTATTCCCATGACATGGTTTAGGCTTTTGTCCAGAGTTAACTCAGAAGCATACCTCCCTGTACACATGGGCATATCTTACAAGATTCTGAATGGTTAATATAACTATATAACTGGAAAATCAATGACAAGTTTAAAGTCTACATTTTATCAAGATTTACAAAGGACATTTTATCTAAATTAGCAGAGAAAAACAGGGCTTCACGTTGCAGGAGGAATGACAAAGATTGTGAAGATGCTTGTGTGGCTTATCAAAGCAGATGTGTCTGGTCAGCTCGACCAAGCATCTCTCTACATTCGGCAGCAAGTGGCCTGGACACTTTCAACACAACTCACAAATGTGTGTCAGAGATAGGAAGGCAGTACCCCAAGAACATGAGGAAGAACTGTGGCTCCAGACAGAAGACAATTTCCAAACCAGAAATGGTAGGTAAGTTTTAGTCTTTGTACAGGTATACAGGGTTTAGTCTTTACTAAAACTGGACTTCCCTGGTGGCTCAGACGGTAAAGTGTCTGCCTACAATGCGGGAGACCTGGGTTCATTCCTTATGTGGGGAAGATCTCCTGCAGAAGGAAATGGCAACCCACTCCGGTATTCTTGCCTGGAAAATCCCATGGACGGAGGAGACTGGTAGGCTACAGTCCATGGGGTCGCAAAGAGTCAGACACAACTGAGCAACTTCACTCACTTCAACACTGCAAAAGTAGGTTTCCATGTAACATCTGGAAAGACGATGAAGAGAGACTGGGGATCAGAAGGAACACTAGAATTTAACCAGTAGAGAAGAGGGGTGACATTCTTATAAGAGGGGAGAAGTCTTCATTATGAAAAAATGAAACAGTATGAGGTGTTCATGCAACCCTAGCTGTTCATTTTTTTTTTTTTTCTTCAAACCATAGTGCAGGCAGACCTCAGAGGTGTTTTGGGTTTGGTTCCAGATCATTACAATAAAGTGAAAATCACAATAAAGCGAGTCACACAGATTTTTTGGTTTCCCAGTTATATTTACACTATATCATAATCCATTAAGGGTTCAATAACATTATATATAAAAGAGTAATGTGAAGAAAGCTGAGCGCCGAAGAATTGATGCTTTTGAACTGTGGTGTTGGAGAAGATTCTTGAGAGTCCCTTGGACTGCAAGGAGATCCAACCAGTCCATTCTGAAGGAGATCAACCCTGGGATTTCTTTGGAAGGAATGATGCTAAAGCTGAAACTCCAGTACTTTAGCCACCTCATGCAAAGAGCTGACTCATTGGAAAAGACTCTGAAGCTGGGAGGGATAGGGGACAGGGGGAGAAGGGTACGACAGAGGATGAGATGGCTGGATGGCATCACAGACTCGATGGACGTGAGTCTGAGTGAACTTGGAGAGATGGTAATGAACAGGGCGGCCTGGCGTGCTGCGATTCATGGGGTCGTAAAGAGTTGGACATGACTGAGCGACTGAACTGAACTGAACTGAATGTACATACTTTAACTCAAAAATACTTTATTGCTAAGGAAACAATCCCATTTACTATCACAATAAAAAGAATAAAATACCTGGGAATAAATGTACAAAATGAGGTAAAAGACCTATACTCAGAAAATTACAAAATACTGATGAAAAAAATCAGAGATGACACAGACAGATGGAGAAATATATCATATTCTTAGATGGGAAGACTCAATATTGTGAAAATGACTATACTACCCAAAGCAATAATCTACACATTCAATGCAATCCCTATCAAACGGCATTTTTCACAGAATTAGAACACAACATTTTACAATTTTTATGGAAACGAAAACACCCTGAAAAGTCAAAGCAATCTTGAGAAAGAAAAATGGAGCTGAAAGAATAAGTCTTCCTAACTTCAGGCTACACTACAAAGCTAAGCAATCAAGACAGTATGGCTAGGACAGAAAGTCTAGGGGTAAACCCACACATCTATGGTCACCTAATTTCTACACATTCAATGCAATCCCTATCAAACGGCATTTTTCACAGAATTAGAACACAACATTTTACAATTTTTATGGAAACGAAAACACCCTGAAAAGTCAAAGCAATCTTGAGAAAGAAAAATGGAGCTGAAAGAATAAGTCTTCCTAACTTCAGGCTACACTACAAAGCTAAGCAATCAAGACAGTATGGCTAGGACAGAAAGTCTAGGGGTAAACCCACACATCTATGGTCACCTAATCTATGAAAAAGGAGGCAAGACCACACAATGGAGAATAACATTGTGGTGCTGGGAAAACCAGACAGTTACATGTAAAAGAGTGAAATTAGAACATCACTTACACCAGACACAAAAATAAACTCAAAATGGATTAAAGACCTAAACGTCAGGCTATAAAACTCTTAGAGGAAAACACAGAAAAAATACTCTTTGACACAAATCACAGCAAGATATTTTTTGATCTATCTCCTAGAGTGCTGAAATAAAAACAAAAATAAACAAACAGCACCTAATTAAACTTAAATGTTTCTGCAAAGAAAGGAAACCATAAACAAGACAAAAAGACAACCCTAAAAGTAGGATTAAACATCTGCAAATGAAGCAATGGACAAAGCATTACTCTCTAAATATACAAACAGCTCATACAGTTCAATATCAAAAAAAAAAAAAGGGTGGAAGACCTAAACACACATTTCTCTAAAGAAGCTATACAGATGGCCAAGAGGTGCATACAAAGATGATCAACATCACTAACTGTTAAGACAAATGCAAATCAAAACTGCAATGAGGTATCACACTCATCACACCAATCAGAATGGACATCATCAAAAAATCTATAAACAATACATGATGGAGAGGGTGTGAAGAAAAGGGAATCCTCTTGCACTGCTGGTGAGAATGTAAATTTATACAGTCACTATGGAGACCAGTGTGGTGACATCTTAAAAAACTAAAAATAGAACTACCATATAAGTCAGCAAGCCCACTACTGGGCATATATCCTGAGAAAACCATAATATGAAAAAACACATGTACCCTGGTGTTCACTGTGGCACTCTTTACAATAGCCAGAACATGTTGACAGATGAATGGATAAAGAAGTTGTAGTGCATATATACAATGGAATATTATGCAGCCACAAAAAGGAACAAAATAGGGTCACTTACAGAGACATGGAAGGACCAAGAGATTGTCATACAGAGTTAAGTAAGTCATAAAGAGAAAAACAGATTAGAAAAATTGTACAGATGAACCTAATTTCAGGGCAGGTATAGAGACACAGATGCAGAGAATGGACATGTAGGTGGACATGAGGTGGGAGAAGAGGAAGGGACGAATTGGGAGATTTGGATTGGCATATATACACTGCCATGTGTCAAATAGATAGCTAGTGGGAAGCTGCTGTATATCACAGGGAGCTCAGCCCAGTGCTCTGTAATGATCTAGAGGAGTAGGACGAGGGGGGAATAGAGGCTCAAGAGGGAGAGGATATATGTATACTTATGGTGGATTCACTTTGTTGTACAGCAGAAGCTAACACAATATTGTAAAGCAATTAGACTACAATTTTGTTTTAAAGTACTTTATTGCTAAAAAAAATGCTAACAATCATCTGAACCTTCGGGCAGTGGTAACCTTTTTGGAATAATAGCATTAAAGATCACTAATCACTGTGGTGTTGGAAAAGACTCTTGAGAGTCCCTTGGACTGCAAGGAGATCCAACCAGTCCATTCTGAAGGAAATCAGCCCTGGGATTTCTTTGGAAGGAATGATGCTGAAGCTGAAACTCCAGTACTTTGGCCACCTCATGTGAAGAGTTGACTCATTGGAAAAGACTCTGACACTGGGAGGGATTGGGGGCAGGAGGAGAAGGGGATGATAGAGGATGAGATGGCTGGATGGCATCACGTACTCGATGAACGTGAGTCTGAGTGAACTGCAGGAGATGGTGATGGCCAGGGAGGCCTGGCGTGCTGCGATTCATGGGGTCGCAAAGAGTTGGACACGACTGAGCGACTGAACTGAACTGAATCACAGATCACCAAAACAAGTATGATAATAAAAAAGTTTGCAATACTGCAAGAATACCAGAAGTGATGCAGAGTAAGCATATGCTGTTGGAAAAGTGGCATTAAAAGACTTGTTTGATGCAGGCCTGCCACAAACCTTCAATTTGTTAAAAAAAAAAAAACAAAACACAAAAAACCAAAGTCTCCAAAGTGTGATAGAGCAAAGCATGTGACAAGCATTAACTTTGGGTTTCTGATCTTAGGCTTTAAGATTTCTGAGGCAAGATAGTTATGATGCCGTGCGAGCAGGGAGGAAAGGTGATCTGGAATTACACAGCTCTGGAGTTCTGAATATCATTCTCAAGGGCATTGAGTGATAAGCCTTAAGAACAGGGAAGTGGGCTGCACCTCCCTTCAGAGGAGATCCAGAGGAAGTGGGCAGTGAATAGGTTCAAGATGTAGCCTGGACCTGGGCACCACACACACAGGGAAACGGGCTGGGGAGGGGCTGCCTGAGCAGTCGGAAGAGGGAGAGCCGAGGCTGCAGGAAGTTGGGGGCCCAGACTAAGGGATACTTTATTTGTTCCAGAACAGGTTAAGGCCCCTGCCAGCAGCATCTATTAGTATTTAAATATCATACGCAAGGAAAGTGAGCCCCAAAGATACTGTTCAGGTCGACAACAAGCAAGGGAGTGAAGAATAAGGCTGGTCACGGTATGGAGTAGGGCAGTCAGTCCTCTGAGTGCTGACCACTGGCTCTGTCCTAACTGGACTGAAACAGTGGGGGAGAGGAGAGGGCAGGGCTGTCTCTGCTTCATACCTGCACGCCCACTATGCAGTAAACACTCAGCGGCCCGAGAGAGAAACCTGCTGAATGAATGAGCTAGTCCACCGGCCACCGTCGCCATCACTGATGATACCTCACGGTGTGCTGGCATGTTTTCTTAACCCAGTGTTACTGTAAGCTGTTCAGAAACAATACTATTCACACCAGCAGACAGCTGCAGCCAATAGGAAGAGACTACCTGATGTGCAAATTCACCCTTCAGTACTTGCTGGGGAGACAAATCCCCATCACCACCATGCTCTTCAGGAAAGAAGCCATAAGTGAATTCTGATCAACAGAGCCAGCACTGCTATGAAACAGAACCAAGAGTTGCCGAACCTAGAAGACACGGTGGGAAACTCCCACTTACTACCAAGAAAATGAAAGGGAAAGAGCTTATAGACTGAATCACTGGGTTAGATCTTCAGTAAGTCGTGGTACATTCTTTAAAAAGTGTTCCTTGCAAATTAATCATCCTGGGGTGGGCACTGGTGCTGAAAGCTCTTCAGACCATTTCCGTTGAGACCCACCGAGCTGAGGGTTCCTTGAGGGGAGGAGTGGTTTCTGGCAGGAGCACAGTTGCCTGACCTTGGACTGCCTTCCACTTGGCTCCACTGAAGAGGCTGATATGAGTGCTCCCAGCTGCTGGATGTTACGTGGGCCCAGGATCTAAACAAGGTTGCCAGGGGGAGCATATATATATTTTAATTATGAGGATAGCGGCAATACGTTATTATTTTGTTTCCACGATGCCCTGCTGTCAATCTAGCCTTTGTTGCTCTTATCACTGTTTTGTGACTTTTCCTTTCTTAACAGTGGTACGGGCTTCAAACATGCAAAAGGCAATACATTCACCCCTACAGGGTGACTTCTCAAGCTCTGTAAGACCTACAGAGTTTTTACTGAATCATAAGTAAAAGAAAATCCAAATTTGAGTTTTAAAATACTGTTTTCTCTTTTCCCTGTGAAATCTATTCAACTGAATCTCCCAGAAATTCTTCCCTTATCAGCTAAGAGTGAATGAAGCCCCAGGATCACCCTGTGTTTACCACTGACCTTCCTGTTTAGTTGGAGGTGGTTCTAAGTTTCCAAGGTGACAGATTCCTTCTCCCAGCATTTCCAAGCAAATGCACCCTCAGGGTCTGGAGAGACCCTGCCCTCAGTCCCGCAGGCCTGGGCACCAGGATTACACAAAAATAACAGGATCGAGGAGTGTCCTCAGGGAAATGACCATCTTTTTGGTCCACATTTGCAAGACATTCCTGGTGACTCATGGTGAAGAATCCTCCTGCAACGCAGGAGATCCAGTTTCAATCCCTGGTTCAGGAAAATCCCCTGGAGAAGGGAATGGCTACCCTCTCTAGTATTCTTGCCTGGAGAATTCCGTGGACAGACGAGGCTTGTGGGCTACAGTTCATAGGGTCACAAAAGGTTGGACACAACTTAGCAATTAAGCACACATACACAGTGAGGAAAGAGGAGTGCAGAAACTACTGATGGAGCTCAGAGCTCCACCTCCAAGTTCCCAAAAAGCCTTCCGAGCAACTTCCAAGTCTGGATGTCTTAGTTCAAGTTACAGTCATGAATTCGCATTACCATGAGTCATGGTTTTGAATGATCCAAAATGCCTCTGCTAAATTGCTGGGACCTTTCTAATATTTCAAAGATAATGACTGAAATCTGCTAGAAAGCAAAGTCCGTCTAGAGCCCATGAACATGTGGAGCTGAGCAATGGTGATCGTCAGAAGCAGTGTAAAGCACCACATGTTTACTTCTTTCACCCTCTTCCAAAACGGACCTGAGAGAGCAGCGTGCATGCAAAGCCTCAGAGTATCTAGCATAAGGGAGAGATGAAGTTAGAAGGAAAACTGCTAGAATGCTCTAGAGTAGATTCCTCTTCCTATTTTCATTATGATCGCTTAGTAGAAAACCATGACCTAGATGTTAGTCTCTAACTTAAGGAGTCTTCGAGCACGGCTCTATTAACTGCCCCCAAATTAGATGCTTGCAAACTTCTCTCTGACTGGACCTCCTAATGTGGCAGGTCAGCCTGTCCTGCATGATCACCTGGACAGTAGCAGGGTCAGTTCCACGAAGCCCCTTTGCTGTGCTCAGGATGATCCTTAGGCAAACATCCCAGAACTGGCACTGTCACAAAGCTGCAGCCTCTCCTGACTGACCACGAGAGGTCAAGTGCTCTCTCTCCCAGGTTGGGCAGCTGGATACTGGGTTAGGACAATTCATTCTCCTCACCAGTCAATGGAAACTCATTTCTAAGATTAACTTCCAAATGAAAAATGTTCTTGCCAGATGTCTTAAAGACAATCTTTCCTTTGTTGTGGGGAAAACAAACAAGCCTTTGTGATGCTCTGCATCTGTACAATAGTTTCATTTTTTAGGTGTTATGTGCATCTCATGCTGGCTGTACTGTAAGTTCCAGGTGAATGCACTTCCTGTCCTGCGCATGGTTTTCCCATCACCTGCGATACGGTTAATGTTTTACGAGGACAACTGCTCCCTGTCTGTTGGCACCTATCTTCCTTGGCTACTTTCTGTGCCATCAGGAATAGTTACAATGTGACGAGAAGGACCAACACCGCCCCCAGGAGTGGACTAGACTCAAAATATTGAGCCTTAAATGACACTGCCTAAGAGAAACTCAGGTGAGTCTTTGGATAACAGATATAAAAACTCCCCTAGACTTATAAGAAAAAACTTTAAAAGCAAAACCCCAATCTCTAGAGAAAGTTCCATCAAAATTAGAATAGATTTAAATGCAGTTTCCCTGTCAAAAAATCATTTTTTCATTATTGATTGTGTACAGATATGAGTAGAAATTACTGCTTCCAGAAGAGACAGCTGTGTGATCCCATGAGAGGCCGAGGAAGAGCAGAGCAGAGGAGCTCCACAATCAGGGTGAGGCACGCTCTGTTTGTTTATCATTAACTAGGACTAAAGCCTGGAAATGAGCAGTAGGAAGAGAATATGGATTTGGCTGCTATAGTCATTTGTGGGATTTATTACTAACTGTAAACTACCATTTGGGGTTATAAATTGGTCAAGTTAGAGATTCCAAAACTAAGTGGAGTAAAAAATGACCAATACCAACACAAAGGCAATTTGATTTTAAAAGCCTGGAAACCTGATCTTGATAATTTCAAATACAGAAAACAGAACTAAAAGGGTAGAAGGCAGATCCACTCTCATAGGACACGACCACCATAAGTGACTGCAAGGCTGCCCAGTGTGAGGAGCGGACAGGCGCTCACGCTGTGGGGGCCACTGCGACCACTGGCTCATCCTCTTTTTCCTACGTGCTGCTTGAGGAAGTTAAAACAACATAAATGAAATAATTTTTCAAAGTCCCATTTAACTCTGAATTTCTTTAAAATTAAAATTAGAAACGTGAAAATACAGGGTGCGTTAGAATGATGCAGCACATATAAGTAACCAATTAAGCAAACTGTCCATTACAGTTTTTCACACAGGTGTTCAGGCTGAATTCAATCCTCCAACTGGCCATTTGTAGAAACCCTAGGAATAGAAACCATCCAGTCTTAACCTCTAATCCAATCTCTACACGGACAGCTCTCTTTAGCAACATGATCAAACCACATTTATTATTTGCAAACTGCTGGAGATTCACTACCAGCTCGCCCTGCCCAGAGGCTGATGCCAAGGCAGGCAGCTGTATTAATAATTAGCCTGGCACATGAATGACGTCACCTGCTTGTCACTGAACCTGGTAACATTTGCTAGGACAGTCTGTTGTGAACTGGTGAACAAGGTTTATAAACTTGATTATATTAACACATTCCACATGATATAAAATTTGAACACTTTCTTCAAAAGCAATTATACAATAATAAATATAGTAAAAGCAGTTCTAGGGAATAAAAACCAGATTGTTCATGTGCTACAATTGCGGGGGTGGGTGAATTGTGAGAGTGCTGGGTTCTAGGGCTGCCTGAATTTGCAAGTACCCCTAAAGGGTAGCAAGGACTCTGGAGCCTTCATGTGGCGTATTTCACCGCGGGGCTGCATGTGAGGCTGGGGCTGATGCTACTGATGCAGAACTTACCGCAGCAATTAAGGTGACTGCTCCGTGACAGGGAGCCATGTGATCTCAGCCTAAGGGCATTCCCTGACCTCCTCTAATAAATGCGCAGAACTCGGCATCTAATTGAATTGTTAGGCTGAGTGCAAAATGAAGCAAGGGACAGTTTACAATATTTCACCCACAATATTGTGTACAGGCCATTCTGTCCCCAGCACAGCAGCCCACAGGCAGCTTAGTCATGACGGGTGGGTACTGTATGTATTGTTCTGCCAAACTTCACTCGTGCATGCACACCGAGTAAGGACTGGGTCTGGCCATGTGACTGCAGTTCTCCAGAGGCTGAGGGGCCTTGTATGAGGCAAGCTCTGCTCTTGTTCAAGTAATCCTCATGGACTCCTGCCCAGGGCCAGATTTAGAACATAGTAGAGACTCTTCTGACCAACAGCTTGAGCCTTTCTTGAATTTCCATTCTCCTTGGGATGACAGGAAACTCGAAGTTTTAGGGATGCATAATGAAGGATGGTGTGGTGAAGTGACATCACTTCTTGGTGTGACATGACTGGGTTCACAGAAGGATAGATGGGGAAATGATGTTAATGGTTTGGGGCTCCACATATGTATTACAATTGTTGAGTATGATGGAAATTTTTAAAAAATTTGATTGAAAAATCCACAGAAAGGTCTTTCCTTTCCAACTCTTTTCTGGAAAACCCCTTCCTGTGTGCAGAGAAAATCTGAGTCAACATGTTCACTGCAGCCCACACTTTTCTGGCTGACAAATCCAAAGTCATCCAAACGCCCATCAGCAGCAGCAGGCCACCCCCGAATGAGGAACAATTACACAGCCGTCCATATTCTTGCAATTTGGAAAGCTCTCAGGTAAAGAGAAGCTAAAAAAAAGGAGCAAGAGGCAGAAGAGTTCACATTATATAAACTCATTGTATAAAACTATAAACATAAACTATTTTTATTTGTGCATATTTTTGCATGTAAAATACAGAGAACAAATTCTGGGAGGCACCTCCTAAACTGGCTGGTGGAAGTGGGATCTGAGAGGTTGGTTCCCTACACTGTCTGACTTTCTGCTATCACTGAACTTTTTACAAAGATGAGGCATTTTTGGGTCAAGTAATTAAAATACTGCCAAACAAATAAATAAATGAAGACAGATAAGCATAGAGAAGGAGCAGAAGAAGAAGGATGGGGGAGAGCAGATGTCTTCACATTCAAAGGGACGGGAGTGAGACATACATTTCAATTTAATCAGCAGAGGCTTTTCATTCCAGAAAGAAAACAGTGTCAGCATTAAAAAAATAAAAAAAGCAAATGGGGCTGATAAGAGGGCTGCATCCCCATTAGCAGAATAATGGAGGCTTTCATCAGGGCTGGGAAGGAGGGTGATGGCCGCCGCTAATCACAGGGGTGGGTGCCCGTGAGGGGCCCAGGTGGCACGTATAATTTGTATTGTAATGAACTATTACCTTAATAAAGTCATGTGCCAGGCATTTAATTTGCAGTGCAGATGCCCAGCAGTGGCAGTTGACTTTTAAATTACTTTAAAATTACCCCTGTGTAATCTGAATAACCAGAAGTGTGGCTTGGGCTCCATTCAGGGAGAGTGGAAACGCTCAGGGCAAAGTGCTTAAATGTCCTTGAAGGCACCTGTGTTCTGGCTCATGAAGACATTCTAGGAACATTTCTAGCATCTGTCTTGCAGTTTTACAGAATGGATTTCTGGCTTATCCACGATGTCCTGTGTGCAGGACAAAGCAGGGCAGGAGGGCGAGGTGAGTGCAGAGCCTGAAAACAGGTTTTCTTCTCCTGGAGGTAGCCATCCTGTTTCCCTCTTGATACCTCAGGTTTTGTGGGGCTGTCACCCAGACGGCAGAGGAATGGGCAGCGGGCAGGTGTGGCAGATGCCAAGGATGTGGAGAGAGGGCATTTTCCTCCCTCTATTATGCCGGGATCTAAGGAAGGAGATCACTGTTCCCATCTATCACCTCCTCCGTGGGCCCGTCTCAGGCTGCTCTGGACACACACACCCTGCGTTCCTGCCGTGGGCTCCTTCCTGTGGCCTGTGACACACAGAGGGAAGGGTGCGGGAGGGAGGGGCCGCTGCACACCAGGTGGTGGAATGCTCCCCGCTCACCTGCACAGGTTCCTGTAAGCCCTGACTCAAGGCCAGGCCTGCCCGTAACCTGCATGAGAGCTCGGCCCACGGGGCGGGGCCCCGGCTGGGTGTGGCTGTTCACGCACTGACGACCCTGAGAGGGCGATTCAACTCATCACTACAGCGCAGAGAGCAGCTAAGTAAAGGCTGCATTCCTAATCTGCCCTCAAAGTCTCTTCCTGTCATTAATGCTCCTAATAAAATTAAAATAAATAAATTTATATTAAAAAAATAACAAATCTTTGGTGCCAAAAAAGCATATTTCACCACACATTTGAAATATTTTACACACTTTAGGCACAAACCATCTTTCGTAAAAGCACATGCTCTGCCTTTTATGGGGTTCAGAAAACAAGACTTAGAATGTGAGTGTTCTGGAGGCCCACCCTCCCACAATCTCAGTTACAGGCCTCAGTTCAGCTCAGTCGCTCAGTTGTGTCCGACTCTTTGCGACCTCATGAATCGCAGCACGCCAGGCCTCCCTGTCCATCACCATCTCCCGGAGTTCACTCAGACTCATGTCCATCGAGTCCGTGATGCCATCCAGCCATCTCATCCTCGGTCGTCCCCTTCTCCTCCTGCCCCCAAGCCCTCCCAGCATCAGAGTCTTTTCCAGTGAGTCAACCCTTCGCATGAGGTGGCCAAAGTGCTGGAGTTTCAGCTTTAGCATCCTTCCTTCCAAAGAAATCCCAGGGCTGATCTCCTTCAGAATGGACTGGTTGGATCTCCTTGCAGTCCAAGGGACTCTCAAGAGTCTTCTCCAACACCACAGTTCCAAAGCATCAATACCCATTTTTAATAAGTACCACAGCTCATGGTGATCAACTCTCTAAGCCATGAAGGGCGAAGGGATTAGGAGCACAATGTTCAGATCACAGACTGAAAAAAAAGTAACTGAGAAACTTCTTACAAGAACGTGAAGTAGTGTTAGCCTGAAGTGTGGTGCTGGGCAGCAGGGCGGCTCCGTGGACCCGCGTCTGGAGGGAAACTCGCCACGTCCGAGTGCTTGTGGTCAGTGCAAACAGCACACTCGTGGTGGCGCGGGAAACATTTTTCCTTGTTTCAAGTGGGCAGTGGAAGCAGTGGAAGCCTAAGTAAACTCTGGCCATTAGATAATAGGCCATTATAACTCTGGACGACTTCCTGAACGGCTCTGTAAAATGACTTCTCATTTCCTGCCTGGAGAAAAGAGAAATATTAGGACAGCACTGTGCACACAGAATGTGAGCTCGCAGCGGGGCCACGGCGAGGAGAGGCAGAGGGGACAAAGCAGCGGGAGACTGAGCTTGATTCTCAGCTTAGAAGGGGGAGCAGAAGGAAAAGAAACGCTCGGTTGTCTTGTGGGCCACCTGCCCCCAGGTCACAGTCTTCTGCTCAGCCTGCAGTGGCCGTGGCCCAGGGCACCAGGAGCAGCGGCCCCTGTACCTCGGGGGCCAGCGCTGGGGCTGCGGGCCGCACGGCTGTCCAGCGGGCCAGGCAGGTGCCGAAGTTAACTAAGCAGAGATGAGAGAAAGCAGTGAAAGCACTACAGAAAAAAGTCACCCTGCAGCTCACATTAAACCAGAAAAGTCTGCTATAGTTGGCTTTGTTCCAAGATGCTGCCAGGAAAGGACTGGCTCAGAGAGGAGCCGCAGCTTCACTTTTTCCCATGCTCTGGTGATACGTCTTTCCAGGGCTCTTGCTTCCTCCAAGGGAGCCAAATAATCACACTTTTTTGGATTACCACAGTCTTTTTTTTTTTTTTTAAATCTTAACCTGTAATTACTGATTTTAAGACATTGAGGACATTCTGGGTTGGAAGCCTTGGCTCTGTACTGACCAACTGGGTGAGCCAGAGCAAGATATTCAGTCTCTGAGCTTCACTTTCCTCACTAAAGCAGGAAAACTGTGCGGCAATACAGACATTTGTTGTTTAGTTGCTAAGTTGAGTCTGACTCTTTTCGACCCTGTGGACTATAGCCTGCCAGACTCCTGCTCATGGAACTTCCCAGACTAGAATACTGGAGTGGGTTGCCATTTCCTCCTCCAGAGGATCTTCCCAAACCCAAGGATCGAACCTGTGTCTCCTGCATTGAAGGCAGATTCTTTGCCACTGAGACATCAGGGAAGCCCATTACAGATATTAGATAATTCATAATATTTGCCTAGCACAGGGCCTTGTACCTGGTAAACAACAGCTACAGTTATACTGTCAACACTGGTTTTAAATGACTTGTGAGCCGCACAAGGAGTTATCAGTGGAGGAGGGTCGCCCTCCTGAGGGGCAGGGGAGGGGGAGCAGGGGGAGGTGTCCCCACTTAGGCCTGTAGTTGACACAGACCAGACTCAGAGAAGCACATTCAGTGGACGAAACACAGAGCCAGATATGCATGAGCTAGGCCACTGCATCTGCCCCTCTGTCACCGGGGCACCTTGACCATCAAGGATATCCTGGGTAAGGAACGAGCACTGTGCCAGGAGACAGGGACCCCGATTGTCAATTCCTCCCTCTACCTGACACTTAGCCGGTCATGTTTAGCAGAATTTCACATCACTGATACTATGGTATGGCTAAATGAACATTCTAAATGCCCAAGGATTCTTGTCTAGTTAGTTCAGAAGTGATCTTCAGAAAGTAGAAGTATTTATGAAGCAGCAACTATATCGTTTATTTTGTATGTTACTCTATTACATTTTCAAAGACTCCTTTAGAGACAGAATCACCCCCACTTTTATGGGAAAGAAAATGGCTCAGTGAGACAGAGAAGACATCGTGGGTGACTTCAGATCTGAAACCAGTGCCCACTCAACCCCAGGGCCCACAGGATTCTGATCTGCCAGATCATCCCGGGGAAAAGCAGATACAAGCAGAAGACTTACAGAAGATGGAAACGATGCTGAGTTTTTGGGCCAGTGTACGGGATGAACTGGGGAGATGGGCGGGGAAGGGAGATGGGAGGGGGCTTTAGCATGGGGAGATCGTGTACACCAGTGGCTGATTCATGTCAATGTATGGCAGAACCAATACAGTACTGTAAAATAGAATAAAGTATTAAAAAAAATAAAAAAATAAAAAAAAATAAAAGAATTCTCTGAAATGTAGTTAGAAAGAGCAACTGGATGTCAATTCTAATGCCTCAGGTAAGACACTTGAGGCAACTTCAAGCTGGTACATATTCTTTATATGATTACATACAAAATAATGGTATGGATGTTTTCTCTTCTAGGCAGCTGACTGTTATCCACTTGGGCACCAGACACTTCTGAATGCCCCTGATCTTCTGGTGCCAGTTGACCCTTTGAGGGTCTAGAGAAATAAGGCGAGCAGACACTTCTTGGATTGGAGCACACCCTTCAGTAGATCAGTCCAATGCAAATGTGCCTTTGCCATGGTTCTTTCTCTGTTTGCGAGTATCCACAATACGTGTCATTGCTGAAGACTAAGACCAGGGCTGTGCTCCTCTGGAATTCAGATAAGCACTGAACTGGAGCTAGGAAAGAACGTGGCAGGCAAGTGCTGGGGCCAGAATAAGTGTTTCAGGATGGCACATCATGCCTCTCTGAAGGCGAAAAGCCAAATTCTTCTTCTCAATGATAGCCCTTCGAATATCTGAAGACGACTACTATATCCTCCCCTAGTATTCTCCCAAATAAGCATCCCCAGGCCATCTCCATCTGTCCCTGTGACTCTCCTAAGTGCCTTCTCCACCTTTTGGCCTGTTTCAGTTTGCACACACCCCTCCCAAGTAGAGCCCTGGAGCAGAGCACTTCCAATCAACACAAGCTTACCCAGCTTCATAGCCCTGCTCGCTTTTTCACTCAGCGTGAGCCACATGCATGAAAGGCACCATGCCTTTGATTAGGTTTTATGTCAGAAGCAAAGGGATCTTGCAGATGTCATTAAGGTCCCAGATTAAAAGGGAGACTATCTTTGTGGGCCTGATTTGATCAGGTAACAGCTCTTAACAAATGTCTCTCCTGGCAGAGACAATTTGGCTGTGAAGAAGCAAACAGTCGTGCTGTGAATGTCAGGCAGCTGCTAGAGGCCAAGGGCCTCAGTTCTACAACCTCCAGGAAGTGGATTTTGCCAACACCTGGATGAGAATGGAGGAGGGCTGGGAGCTCCAGATGAGAACCCAGCTGGATCACAGCACTGTGGGTCCCTGAGAACCTGGGCACCAAACGAGGTGACGAAGCATGTACGGTATCTGAAGCCACAGCACTTGCAGGGACTTGTTACCGCATCCCAGCTGGGGCTCTGATTTCTTTATGGCAAGCTAAGCCTCACGCTCATGGGTGCATCTGTTAAGTCAGCTTTCCTTCATCCTGTATCTTTGCAGCTGGCTCTGCCTTGACCTTGCTGTTAATGAATTCCCTAGGTCCGTTCCATTCATTATGGTCCACATTTCAGGATTCTGATCTTGCCAACCTGTATATTCAAATTCCTCCTCATTTACTGTGTTAAAAAACCCTGGTTACTTACTGAACCTGGATGATCATTCCAAGCATGTCACCTACTGGACTCATGTAAGTAATATATACAGATAGTGGACTTTATTCCACCAAAGACTTCACAGAATACTTAACCAGTGGCTGTCTGCATTATATTTCACATTTTAATCTTTACTGAAATGTAGTTGATTTGGTCATATCTATATATGTGTGTGTGTATATATACCTATATTCTTTTTAAAAAATTATTTTCCACTATAGTTGATTACAAGTTATTGAAAATAGTTCCCTGTGCTATACAGTAAATCCTTGTTATCTATTTTACATGTAGTAATGTACATCTGTCAATCCCATACTCTCAACTTATCCCTCCTCTCTCTTCCCCTTTGGTAACTATAACTTTGTTTTCTGTGTCTGTGTTTCTGTTTTGTAAGTAAGTTCATTTGTATTAGTTTTAAGATTCCACAAATAGGTGATATCATATGATACTTTCTTTTTATGCCTAACTTACTTCACTCAATATAACAACCTCTGGGTCTATCCATGTTGCTGCAAATGGCATTGTTTTACTCCTTTTGTAGCTAATATGCCATTGTATATATGTACCATACCTTCTGTATCCATTCACCTATTGATGGACATTTAGGTTGTTCCCAAGTCTTGAAACTGTAAATAGTGCTGCTAGGAACACTGGGGTGCACGTATCTTTTCCGATTAGCTTTTGTCTTTTTTGGATATTTGCCCAGGAGTAGGATTGCTGGATCATATAGTAACTCTATTTTTAGTTTTTAAGGGCACCTCCATTCTGTTTTCCAGAGTGACTGCACCAATTTATATTCCCACCAGCAGTGCAGGAGGGTTCTCTCTTCTCCACACCCTCTCCAATATTTATTATTTGTAGACTTTTTGATAATAGCATTCTGACCAGTGTGAGGTGATACTTCACTGTGGTTTTGATTTGCATTTCTCTAGTAATTAGTGATACTGGGCATGTTTTCATGTGCTGTGCTGTGAATGTCAGGCAGCTGCTAGAGGCCAAGGGCCTCAGTTCTACAACCTCCAGGAAGTGGATTTTGCCAACAACCTGGATGAGAATGGAGGAGGGCTGGGAGCTCCAGATGAGAACCCAGCTGGATCACAGCACTGTGGGTCCCTGAGAACCTGGGCACCAAACGAGGTGACGAAGCATGTACGGTATCTGAAGCCACAGCACTTGCAGGGACTTGTTACCGCATCCCAGCTGGGGCTCTGATTTCTTTATGGCAAGCTAAGCCTCACGCTCATGGGTGCATCTGTTAAGTCAGCTTTCCTTCATCCTGTATCTTTGCAGCTGGCTCTGCCTTGACCTTGCTGTTAATGAATTCCCTAGGTCCGTTCCATTCATTATGGTCCACATTTCAGGATTCTGATCTTGCCAACCTGTATATTCAAATTCCTCCTCATTTACTGTGTTAAAAAACCCTGGTTACTTACTGAACCTGGATGATCATTCCCAGCATGTCACCTACTGGACTCATGTAAGTAATATATACAGATAGTGGACTTTATTCCACCAAAGACTTCACAGAATACTTAACCAGTGGCTGTCTGCATTATATTTCACATTTTAATCTTTACTGAAATGTAGTTGATTTGGTCATATCTATATATGTGTGTGTGTATATATACCTATATTCTTTTTAAAAAATTATTTTCCACTATAGTTGATTACAAGTTATTGAAAATAGTTCCCTGTGCTATACAGTAAATCCTTGTTATCTATTTTACATGTAGTAATGTACATCTGTCAATCCCATACTCTCAACTTATCCCTCCTCTCTCTTCCCCTTTGGTAACTATAACTTTGTTTTCTGTGTCTGTGTTTCTGTTTTGTAAGTAAGTTCATTTGTATTAGTTTTAAGATTCCACAAATAGGTGATATCATATGATACTTTCTTTTTATGCCTAACTTACTTCACTCAATATAACAACCTCTGGGTCTATCCATGTTGCTGCAAATGGCATTGTTTTACTCCTTTTGTAGCTAATATGCCATTGTATATATGTACCATACCTTCTGTATCCATTCACCTATTGATGGACATTTAGGTTGTTCCCAAGTCTTGGAAATTGTAAATAGTGCTGCTAGGAACACTGGGGTGCACGTATCTTTTCCGATTAGCTTTTGTCTTTTTTGGATATTTGCCCAGGAGTAGGATTGCTGGATCATATAGTAACTCTATTTTTAGTTTTTAAGGGCACCTCCATTCTGTTTTCCAGAGTGACTGCACCAATTTATATTCCCACCAGCAGTGCAGGAGGGTTCTCTCTTCTCCACACCCTCTCCAATATTTATTATTTGTAGACTTTTTGATAATAGCATTCTGACCAGTGTGAGGTGATACTTCACTGGGGTTTTGATTTGCATTTCTCTAGTAATTAGTGATACTGGGCATGTTTTCATGTGCCTGTTGGTTATCACTGTGAATTGTCTTCTTTGGAAAAATGGCTGTTTATGTCTTTTTCCCATTTCTTGATGGGGTTGTTTGCTTTTTGTTATTGAGTTATATGAACTGTTTGCATAGTCTGGAAATTAAGTCCTTGCCAGTCACATCATTAGCAATTATTTTTCTCCCATTGTGAAGGTTGTCTCTTTTTTTGTTTATAGTTTCTTCTGCTGTGCAGATTTGTTTATTTTTGCTTTTATTTCTATTGCCTTGGGAGACCAACCTAAGAAAAGTTGCTATGATTTAGTTAAGAGAATGTTTTATTTATGTTCTCTTCTAGGAGTTTTATGGTGACATGCCTTATATGTTAAGTATTTAAGCCATTTGAGTTTATTTTTGTGTATGGTGTGTTCAAACTCATTGATTTATATGCAGCTGTCCAGCTTCCCAGCAACATTTGCTGAAGAGACTGTCTTTTCCCCATTGTATAGTCTTGCCTCCTTTGTCAAAAACTAATCGACCATAGGTGTGCAGGTTTATTTCTGGGCTCTCTATTCTGTTCCCTTGACCCCTGTGTCTGTTTGTGTGCCAACACCATGCTGTTTTGATTACTGTAGCTTTGTAGTATTGTCTGAAGCCTGGGAGATTTATGCCTCCTGCTTTGTTCATTTTCTCAGAATTGCTTTGGCAATTCTTGGTCTTTTGTTGTTCTATGTACATTTTAGGATTATTTATTCTAGTACTGTGAAAAGTGCCATCAGTAATTTGATAGAGATCACATTAAATCTGTAGATTGCTTCAGGTAGTATGGCCATTTTAACAACATTAATTCTCTCAATCCAAGAGTATAAAGTATCTTTTCATTTCCTTGAATCATCTTTGATTTCCTTTATTAATGTTTTGTAGTTCTCAACATATAAGTCTTTCACCTCCTTGGTTTACTCCTAGGTATTTTTGACAGTTTTAAACAGATTTGCTTTTTACTTTCTCTTCCTGATACTGCATTGCTAGTGTAAAGAAATTAAACAGATTTCTGTATATTAATCTTGTATCCTACTACCTTGCTGAAATCATTTATCAGTTCTATTAATAACAGTTTTTGTGTGGCATCTTTATGGTTTTCTATATAGAGTATATAGAAACCTATACATAATAACAATGGTGATTCTTTCTGTGACCAGAAAGACCCTTTGGGCTGTCTCTGTATGACCGAACCAAGGTGTTTCTCCAGGTCTGTCTGCTGAAGCCAGTCACTGCGCATACCGGCAGGCATGCATCTTGGGCTGGGAAGCACAGTGATGTGGCCAGGACTGTCTGCGCTGGTCTCTCTCTGCTTGTGGGGGCACATGCCAGCTTGCAAACTTTCCTCTCCAGCCTCTGAAGCTCCCTGTCTGTCCAGGCTGACCTCCCGGCCAGTGAGAGAGGTTCCCAGGGTGAGGTGGCCTTTCCTCTATCACAGCTCCTTCCCGGCATGCGGGTCCCTCCCCGTACCTCCTCTTCTCTCTCTTCCCTCCATCCTGCCCATTACATGGAGGTCTTTCTTATAGCTCTGGCTGTATAAGATCTTCTGCAAGCTTTTGTAGGTGTTCTGTGGGAACTGCTACATATGTAGATGTTTTCTTGATGTATGTGTGGGAGGAGGTTAGCGCCATATCCCTCTACTGTACCATCTTGATCGCCTCTTCACATAATTTTAAAAACACAAGTTTGAGTAATGAACTGCAACTTCTGAGGGGCAAAAAAGATTCCCTTTCCTCAGTCTCTGTTATCATCTGTAGACCCACCAGCGCTCTCCAGTCAGCCCTGTTGTAATTTAAAACTTGGGATATCTAAGGTGTCCCACCGCCTCACTTTATTTGTTACACTGCAGATCAGTTTTCAAGCCCCTGGGCATGACCTACTGGGGGTCATTCCCATACTGGACAGCTTTCAGCCAGGGCTCCAGACCACCAGCAAAAGTATCTGCCACAGTCCTTCTGGACTGTGGGGAGGGCTTGGTGGAGTGAGTCATTAAGAAAATCCAAAGGAAGCCCTTCACTGGAGTTCAAGGTTGACAGACTATAGACTAAGGAAAGGAATGCAGTGTTTTCAGTGCGCTTCAGAGATCATGTGCTTTAGGCTGCCTGAGATACTGACACTGCAGTGGTTATGAACACTGAGATCAAAGTCTTCAGGTGGAATAGGTGGGTGACCATGTGCAGTGAGTTGAGTTGTTCAACAAGAGGTGTCCATGTCCTGATCTCTGGTATCTGTGATGTGACCTTATTTGGAAATAAGGTCTTTAAAGATGTAATCAAGTTAAAATCAGATCATACCTGATTGGGGTCCTAATCTAACGACTGGTACAGGAGAAAATGAAATAGGGAACATGTAATAATGTGTCTTTTATCCCTGTATGAGATTCAAAGACTATCTTTCTACTTTCTGGAGTACCAAGAATGACCCAAGTTCCTGATGCTGTAACAGTTCTGATCCAGATTTTGCCACTTTGTAACTAGCCTTAACCAAGTTGAGTTTGAGGTTAATCACATGTCCACCAATGGCCTCAGTTTCCTGTTCTGTACATGAGAATCATGCCACAGATGCTATTTTAAACTGTGGTCTCAATTCAGAAGTGGGCTGGGAAATCATCTTAGTGGATAAAGACCAGCATAACAAAGAAGAAAAACACATTGATAGAAAAGAACATGGACAGTATCAGAATAACATTATAAACATAGTATTATTTCATGAAACTTTATGTATAGCTATGTGTAAATGTCATAATTTTTAAAATAGATTTCTCAGTTTGGTAATGTCTTAAAGCCATTAAACTAAATATTATCTTGAGACCTTGAGTTCCTATGCCAATTTTTTGTGAGTCTGACTGGCTTCAAAATCCCTTAGAGAACAAACAAGAAAACACTAACACTGTGTTCTGAAGAGAGGAAAAGAACCTGAAGGAAAAAAAAAAATCACTACTTTAAAATGATTTCTTTGCCCATTCTCTTCCCAGGAATACCAAGGAGTTGTGCAGAAACAGTCACTGCTCTCCTAGGTTGGGGGTAACTTGGTGACTGCCCGCTCACCAAGGGGAGGCTTGGCAGGGACCTAGCGGCTGCTGCCCCCTCTGCACGGCGGCCAAGGGCAGGTGCGCTCAGGGCTGCAGCTCAAGCTCACCTGCACCACAGCTTCCTGAGACCTGGCCTCTGTTGGGAGTCTGCAACACACAGCAAAGAGGAAAGCAGATCCAGGGTAAACACATCTGCTTCATACCAGCGGCAGGAATGGCCAAGAGGAGGATGCACGTCCTCTGAGAGTGCTGCATTCTCCCCCCTGCTCCTTGCCATGGATGAGGAAGAGGACTGTCCTCAAAGTCCAGCTTCTGCGGTATATGTCCCAGTCCTAAACTACGTCAAAAGATAATGTTCCCTCTGCTGCCAAAAGTCCATAACTGATAAACCACTCTGTTAATCATTTCCCTATCTGCAAGGAGCCCTGCCAAAAGCATGTTTCAAAACATGTTCTGCTCAAATTAAATTGCTTTTGCTTTACATTAGGAAAAATTCCGCCAGGAAAGCTATTTGACATAAACATGGTAACCATGTACTTTGTAAGCATTTAAACTCTAGGACTGACCTTTCATGCTTTGCTGTGCACCTTTAGTGGGCATTTATCTAAGTGTCTAATGGTTGGCAGGGGGGTCTTGCCATTACCAGCACCCCAACTTCCAAATAAATGATTGATGTCACCAGGTAGCCCTGAGGTCATAGTGCCACAGGAGGAATGTCCTGTATTGGTCTCCACCATGTAAATGCTGCAGTGACCAACATTTATTATCAAAACAAAAAGAAGAATTCCTGATTATCACAGGTGTGTAATGTCTTAAAATAGGCTAGCATCTTTTCTACAGATGCTGCAGGAGAAACTGGACGTTAGAGGCAAAAGAACAGAAAGGTGACCTAAAGATTGCACAGTATATTAAAAATGGACCATAGGTTTAAGCCTAAAATGCAGAACTATGAAACTTTCATAAAAGAGAAAACCCTCAGGGTTTGGACTTTGGCGTGGAATTAGACATGACACCAAAAGCACAATCCATAAAAAGAAACTGATCACCTGCACCTCATAATGAGAAAGGTTTCTCAGCAAAGAGCCTGCTAAAGCTGTAGGCTGGAGTTAATACTGCAAACCACATATCTGACAAAGGACCCACAAATATAACACATGAAAAGCTCTCAAAATACACAAATATTTGCTTCTGGCAACAACCTATCAGTCAGGGCAGGAAAGAGTAAAGCACCCTTTAGTGCTGATCTGATTCTCCCTTTTGAAACCAAAACTGAGCATCAGGACTTGGTACCTGGAGGAGGAGGGGAGTCTGGTGCCCTGTGCCTGCATCACACTCCATGCCACACAGGACATGGGGCTACACACAGCAGCAGAGTTCCTGGACTGGTTCTCACCCCGCTTCTCTGTGGCAGAGGCATAGGGGATGGAGTGGATGCTTTGGAACCCAGAGACCTCCTGCTGCCCACGGGCTGCCCACACCTCTGCCCTGCTGCAGAGCCCTCACCATGCACCCATCATGGCTTCCAGGCTCTCGCCATCTCGGCCACGCTGGCAGCTACTTAATACGACAGGTTCAGCAACTGGAGCATCAATGTGGACTCCAAAACGACAAGCACAGGTACACATACAGGTGGAAAGATATGTTACAGTTTGTAAGAACAGGCCTCCTCAGGGAGTTGAGACCAGACAGAAGAAGAAGGAAGCTTATAGACTCTTTGTACACTCAGGTATTATTTGGCTTAGTACAACCAGCATTTAGTCTAGGTATGAGGGAAAGTGAAGCACAAAAAAAAGAACAGTGTTTCTCCACAAGCGTGGTACCTCTGGAGACATGGGGGGCCTAAAGTATGGCTGTGAGAAGGGCACTTTCTGGCCCTGTTGTGGTCTTTAGGGAAGCGATGGGTGTGTTGAGGGCAGACCCTCACCTGCCATCCACCCCATCACAGCGCCACAGCTGTCATTCTGAACACCACCCCCCCCCCCCCCGCACCCTGCCCCACCACAGGCAAGGGACACTCAGGAGCTAGAAGCACTCCACAGTTTCTAGAAAGCTGTGAGGGACACATGCGACCCTCCCACCCGGGGAGGGCAGCCAGGCCCGCAGTGCACTTTACCCGAGGGAGTCAGCCACGGGGCCCACCGCACCCTCCACACCCTCCACACCCTCAGCGCTGCCGCTCACCGGCCATCGCCTTTAGCTGGTGAAACACGGCAATCCTCTGAAGCTCTGGGAGCCAAAGCAAACAGATGGAAGGCATCAGAGCCGACCCTGCAGCCCCAGCCCAGGGGACAACGTCCAGCTCTCCGTCACCGCCTTAGTTTAAAAGAAAAGGTGAGGGTGCGCCCAGGAAAGCACCTCTCGAGACTTCTTCCCGTGAGCGTCTCACTAACCCAGCGCCTAAGAGCCCCATGGCCTCACAGGCGGTCTCCTTTTCCCGGAGCCTGGACCCTGCTCCGTCTGCTTTCAGCTCTCTGCTGGACTTGGGTCGTTTAGCCTGTGAGCTGCCCAGCCTGGCTTCCCCTGGGCTGGCTCCACTCGGGAGGCTACATTTCTGTCACACATCATCAATCTAGATACAAAACTAGGAAGTGTGTACATGGGCACATGACACATACATGCTTTTCACTGTTAAAGAAAGAAAAGGAAGACAAAGATTTCCCTTCTGAGTAAACAGCAAGACTGAGATTAGAAAATTAAGCAATTAAATTGTATAACAGCTGATGTTGTACAAATATTTCTTTACTATTTTAACCACACAGGAAAATAATTGCACAATCTTAATATGATCTTTTACACTGAAATTCCCCAAGGTTCTACGCTAGGCCCACTGATGTGTTATTAGAAATAGCACATCTAGCACAGAATATTGTCTGTTTCCACCTAGGTGTACAAAGAAGGAAGATTTGATCCAAATATCTTCTTTGGAATCTCTGAATCTAAGTAATTATAACTGATCTCACTAAGATACTGAATGATATATCAACTTCTCTATTACTGGGTATTTGTTCAAAAATTGTGCTGACATATTGGTACTAACATGGATTTCTGTACAATTTTCATTCTGCCTTTATAGGTCCTGTGATGGTAGTAAACTCAGCTTTCAAACACCAAAGCAGAGAAGGTTCCGATCTTTGGTGGCTGGCCAACTCTCATTCTCTGTTTTATTCATCACATGTTCATTGAACATTTACATGGCAATGCCAGTGATGGGGTGGCTGGCATTACAAAGATCTAGAGTAAGTGAAGGGGTGATATTCTAGGAGGGGAGGGACAATGCATGCCCAGGTAACTTTTCTTCAAGAGTGAGCTGTATCCTTTACAAATGAAATAAAAGGGAATAGAAACTATTTCCTTGCAGAGGAGACTGTTGGAAGAAGTAGGGATCACTGAGATGAGCTCTGAAAAGTTGATACAGAAGAAATAGGTGAGTGAGTGTGTGTGTGTGTGTGTGTGTGTGTGTGTGTGTGTGTGTGCATGGTTGTTTTGTGCATGGTTTGTTTGTGTCCAGGCCACACAATATAGTGAAAGTTTCGATCAGTATAGTATTTAATACATTTCAAGTTGATGAAACATCACTAATAGAATGTCATAACAAACAGCAGCAGTACCTTAAATGAGATTTTTTAATGTCAAAGCCCCATTCATTTCTAGGTAGCAATGGATAAGTGCTAGGCTGGACAAAGAGACAAGGACAATTGTGGTAAACACACTTGATATTTCCAGTTTACTGAGATGACCGTGCAGTGAGCCCGCCTGTCTTTGTAAAGCTATAGAGCTTCACTGACACACACACGCCACTGAAATCAGCCCCTCTGACTCAATGTTCTTAGCTCAGCAAACTTTGATTGGAGAGCTGATTTGCACGGCTGTTTGTGCAATCCTATTTACAAACCAACTGGAAAACAAAACAGAACAGTGCTCCAGTCCCGGCGCACATCGAGGAGCCTCGAGCTCGCCAGCCTCAGGCAGCTACAGCACACCTGTGATGGGCCCGAGCGCCCGCCTCACCTCCCTGCTGCCACTGGCCTGCCTCCTGGGCATCCCGCTCAGGGGAGCCTTCACTTCACGGAGCAGGCAACTTGTAAGCAAGTTCAAGAAGATGTATTCCCAAAATCTGGGCGGGGCACAGCTATATAATAGCTGTGATGTGCCCAAAACTGGGGGAAAATTCAGGTTGACAAATGTGTTCCAAAGCACCCTGGGTTTCTCTTTTGTTTGTGTTACTGTCGTTGCTAAGTCCACTCCCCCATGAGCACAGTCTGAAAACTGTTTCTACTCTAAAAGCCCTGAGATGAGAACTTCGGCCACGGTGTTTATAACTCGCCTGATTAAATGACCTCCAGAAGAAGGGCTCGAGCAAAGGAATGCTGTCACACATACCGAGGAATCTGAGGCCTCAGTCGTGGGCAGGGGAGGCCAGGCCATCAGAGGTGGCATTCTACCTGGTGGAGCTGACTGGCTCCTTTGAGCTTTGTCTTCCACTGTGCCAGTCACAAGCCCACAGCCGGGTGCCGCCTAACCCTGCTCTACCTCCGGGGGACAGTACCGCCACCTGGACACTCACTCAGTGACCCTCGCTCAGTGACTTACAGTGTGCTATGAGTTTTAAGAGGGTGATGAAGTGACTTCACCAGTGTGCTCTGGCTTCTTGAGGCTGTCCTTATATTGGTTTTCCATTAATGTGAATGTCAGAATCTTCACCAAAGTTGTCTAAGATAGATTTCTGAAATACAATCTCATGGTTCAAATTCTGGATGGAAGGTTTTGTTGAAACATCCTTCTTTAGAGAGCTCTTTTATTTGGTAATTATGATAGGTTAGCTATCTAGCAAAAAAAAATCTGGATTTTTGACAGCTTACTAATTGATTTGTTGTTATTGTTTAGTCACTAAGTCATGTTCCACTCTTTTGTGACCCCATGAACTATAGGCCACCAGGCTCCTCTGTCCATGGGATTCTCCAGGCAAGAATACTGGAGTTGCCATGCCCTTCTCCAGGGGATCTTCCTGACCCAGGGATCTAACCCACATCTCTTATATCTCCTGCACTGGCAGGTGGGTTGTTTACCACTAGCTCCACCTGGGAAGCCAACCAATGCAGAAGGCATGAGTTCCATCTCTGGGTTGGAAAGATTCCCCTGGAGAAGGGAATGGTGACCTACTCCAGTATTCTTACCTGGGACATCCCATGGACAGAGGAGCCTGGTGGGCGCTAGTACATGGGTCACAAAGAGTCAGGCAGAACTGAGTATTACCCAGGCAAGAATACTGGAGTTGCCATGCCCTTCTCCAGGGGATCTTCCTGACCCAGGGATCTAACCCACATCTCTTATATCTCCTGCACTGGCAGGTGGGTTGTTTACCACTAGCTCCACCTGGGAAGCCAACCAATGCAGAAGGCATGAGTTCCATCTCTGGGTTGGAAAGATTCCCCTGGAGAAGGGAATGGTGACCTACTCCAGTATTCTTACCTGGGACATCCCATGGACAGAGGAGCCTGGTGGGCGCTAGTACATGGGTCACAAAGAGTCAGGCAGAACTGAGCGACTAAAGAACAGCAAGAAGAACACAAGAGTGGCAAAGAGAAATTATCACCTCCCTGAGACATCCCAGGTAAGAAAATCATGTATTCAGGGAACAGGTAGGACGTTTAAAATAATTAGGTATTAAAAAAATTCTGTATTAGTCTCAAAAACAAGTGGTCTTTCACACTGAGTAAAAGAATACATCACTACTTACACCTTGTTTCTGTTTTATAAACACAAACTGGGAACCAGACAAAAACTGATGCTCAAGTTTGATGACATGCTCATAACTTTCAGTTCTGAGGGAGCCAGGATGTAAATGCAGCAAGGTATTAACGCTATGAAGTAACTGGTCAGCCAGGAGGAGACTCAACTGGAGTCTCACAGTGACCATGTGGTCCTTCTTTGGATCTGGACGGGAGTCATGGTTGAAACAGATACTGCGAAACATTTTCAGCATGACTCAGAGCAAGTGGGGAGGGCGGGGAGCCAGCCTCTTCATTTTCTCCTGGGGTTAATAGTGAGCACCTTAGACTGAGCCAGAACCCGGCAGGAGGAGGAGCGGAGCTGCTACCCCTGGAAGGCTGGGCAGTGGACCAGAGGCCAAGCAGGGACCGCTGGCCACACCCAGGACGAACGGAGCCCTGCTCACACTCAGTGGCTCAGCCCCCGCCCCGCACCCCGGCACCCAAGGGAAGGTACAACTTACACTCTCGCTCACACAGGGCTAGTTTAACTCAATCTCAGGTATGATTACTTCAGTTTTAAAGGGGGAAAGGTGCAGGCAGTATTTTAACTATAATTTGCCTAAAAGTTTTTTCTTATGGAAGAAATACATCCCAGTAGACAGTGTCTTCAAAGAAAAATACATTATAATTGCTTAACTGACAGAGTAGACAATATATTGGCCTTTTTTTTTTTTTTTTGCCAGCATATGTGTGCTTGTGGGATTTTAGTTCCCCAACCAGGAATTGAACCTGGGCCCTTGAAAATAAGATTGCATGAGTCCTAACCACTGGACCAATAGGGAATTCCCCACCAGGGGGAAAATATTTCTTTTTAATGAAGCTGATGACATCTTAAGAGGTGGAGAAAATGAAATCTGATGTAGGTGTGGCTGTCTCTATAATTCACAGCGTGGCAAAGGAACAGAAATGTGGTTCAGATGATTCTAGAAAGTACGCTAATTTCTGCTCCTTGATTTCCTCATGGGAAAAACGGCACAAAGTGGATATAAATGCTCTTAACAGTAGTTAAGAGCCCATCATGTTGTGTAAATTCAAGACTGAGTTCACACTTGAACATTATGGAATAACACACATTTCACATCACCAAGGTCACATACAAAGTGGAGCTGCAGTCAAGTGGCATTCAGGGAGTTTGGGGCGAGGCACGTGTGCATATCACAGGGCGTCTGCACTGCACACCCCTTCACCCAGTAACCGCAGGAGCATTTCTGGCACATGCCTTATCCACACACTGTGCTAAAGTTTTCCAGTGAGTATTAGATTTTATTCTCACACACACACACAAATCTAGGAGCAAGGCACTATACTCACAGTTTTTCACAGATGAGGAAGCAGGCTCGGGGGAGCCCTGGGCAGCTGATGTGGATGATCAGCACTGCCCTTCACCAACTATCTGGCCTGAGAGCAGCCCTTCAGTTTTTGGAACAGTCATGGATAATTAAGTGGTTAAATGACAGAAAGAAGACTGATGGGTAGAAAACTGGCCTTATCAAGGGAGGAAAAGAACACCAAGGTGCTATGAAAGTGAGGTACAGAGCAAAGCCTGCGTGCTTGTGCACAAGCAGTGAGATGCTAACACGAGAAAATTTAGTCTAGTTGCTAGGAAACTTCCCAGATGGTGAATTAAGCTGGCTGTAGCCAGGTGCCTTAAAAAAAAAAAGTCATAGGCATATGACATTTTAGAGACTGGCAGATTGACAAGGAAAGGAAACAGGTTCACTTGGAGATGTCAGATGTCTTGACACTTTTTCACCTGTTGTGTCATCTTTCCAGGATCTCTCTAAGCAGACAAAACAGCCCACTGTCAAAACCTATCGTCAGTATTTACCTAGACACATCCGAGCAATTTGACTGCAGTACAGCCAGCAGTCACATAGAGACTAAACCACCATTTCTGGCCCCACTAGAGGAAACGCTCAATGGCACTGGTAAGAAGTTGTCCTAACGTAGCTGGTGCCTCTGCATAGGAAATCGCTTCCTTAAAAAGAGAACCCAGCACCGGCAGCACTCTTGACAGCAGGTAACACAGCACGTGCCAGGCACAGCCCCGCTTCACACCTTCAGAGCCCTGGGAAAGGGTCCTCCCCAAGGACACGCGGGTGCAGGAGCCTCGCGGAGCTGACCAGACCCCATGGCCGGAGGTGGGGGGAGAGCTGCGGTTTACACTTGTCGGTCTGCCTCCAGGGTGTGCGTGCTCTTCCTGCAGTGATTCCACACTATGAATAAAGCTCTATATCACGTGAGCAAGCAGCACATGCTGAAGTTTGTGCAAAGTTCCCTGAGTAAGTCCCTCCCAATTACTCTGCTAGTAACAGCGGTGACACCTGGACTGATATTCTGTAAAGCAATAATTTAGTTGGCACTGGACCTTTATAAAGCATACCCACTTCACCTTCTAGGAGGTCACGTACAATAGGAGAGCTGCCCGCAGAGTCACGATCAAGGAGGTGCTGGCACCCGTGTGTCCCTGGCGGAACTCCTACCAGGGACAGCGCTGAGCCCAGCACTGCCGACAGGAGTTTCTCAGGCTTTTCTGCACTGTTTTCTCTGTGCCACTGCCTGACCCAGTCCAAGAGGAAGATGTGCTGCAGTGTCGGCTCTCCTCTGATTATGCTGCTAAGTTACTGAATATTTTGCCTTGCCTTGCCCAGAAAACCATGTCAACTCTCTTCCAAGAGATAAGTTACATTCTCGAACAGACAGAGTTACATGTGACCTAAATGTGTCATGAGTATATCTGTAAAATAAATTTTGATTTTGCTTGAACTTTGCAATACGATTTAGAAAGATGGTGATGATAACCCTGTATGCGAGACAGCAAAAGAGACACAGATGTATAGAACAGTCTTTTGGACTCTGTAGGAGAAGGAGAGGGTGGGATGATTTTGGAGAATGGCATTGAAACATGTATAATATCATATATGAAATGCATCACCAGTCCAGGTTTGATGCATGATACTGGATGCTTGGGGCTGGTACACTGAGATGACCCAGAGGGATGGTATGGGGAGGGAGGAGGGAGGGGGTTCAGGATGGGAAACACGTGTATACCTGTGGCAGATTCATGTTGATGTATGGCAAAACCAATACAGTATTGTAAAGTAATTAACCTCCAATTAAAATAAATAAATTTATATTTTTAAAAAAAGAAACAATTTGGAGGGAATTATGTGATTCTACACTGATTTGAAATGTAAACTGCAAACATATTAGTATTTAAGCAGAAGTGTATCTCTTTAGAGTTCTTGTAAGCTACACGTGTGCACACACAGAGGCACACACAGGCACATGGATACGAGTGTTTAGGAGGGAAGGACGGTCACAGTCTAAGAGAGAACAAGACACCCAAGAAGCCGCTGAGTTGCCAGGACTCTGCCAACATGCCCGGGCAGCTTGCAAGGAGACAGCCACCAAGCCCTGGCTTAACAGACACCCTCAGGCTCTCTGGTTTCAATTCTTTTCCAATAAAACACTGTGAGAAAACTTCTCATCTGTTTCTTGAAGATTCTGAATTTTAAAAAATAGGCAAAACACAATCATAAGGGAGAGAAGCAAATGGAGGTATACACTCAAAACTTTCTTTCCTCTGGCCGTAACCCCCAAACACACAAAGTCAGTTTTGGAAACTGTAATGAGCTTTCTACTGTAGAGGGACTGATGGGGCGTCTTCA
This sequence comes from Madoqua kirkii, assembly GCA_006408675.1. Lineage (NCBI taxonomy): Eukaryota > Metazoa > Chordata > Mammalia > Artiodactyla > Bovidae > Madoqua > Madoqua kirkii. The sequence continues at coordinate 62,135 of SJYC01100120.1, forward strand.
CTCACACAGCTCCTCCTGCTTGTGAGCGGGACACGAGACCCCTCCTGGCAGTGCCGTGAGCTGCCGAGCTGCTCGGCCTTGGTGGTCGGTGTCAGGGGACCCTTCTGGATCTCCCAGCAGAGGCAGAGGCGCAGGGGGCATGACAGGGGCTGGCATCTACCTCTGGGGCTCATCTCCACTTTGCCTCCTGCTTGAACTTGGCACAGACCTCACCTGCTCCAAGCGACTGAAACATCCAGCGGGATGTGTACATCCTCGTTGCCATGGAATAAAGAAAAACTTTACAAAGCTAGGATTAAGTAGGATTCTTCTGGGAAGAAAGCCCATCAGCTTTGTTCGTTTCTTTTTCTTTTCTCCACCTCCTTTCCCTTCTGTGGGACTGATGTGGGGTGGGGGCGGGGTATGAGGAAGGCAACACTGATCAATGAACCTAGCAAGATAGGAGGAAAATCAAGCCACCGTCTGTGTGAGTTCTTCCTGCACATGTTTTGCTTCTAACATCAGCATTCGCTGTGAATGATGACATAAAGTGGAAGGCGAGAGGATCATCTGCCAATGGCCATCTCTGTAGGCCTCCTCTCTCATCTATAAAATGGGAGAGTGACCTTGAGAACACATGTCCTGTTCTAACTCCAGCATCTCATCATTTTTTAAAATGCGGTTCCCAGTTTCTATGCGTGTATGTGTGTACATATGTATTTAAATCTTAGAACTCTAAATGGAAATTAGATGAGAAGTTCACCACTTTGGCCCTCTTCCCACTCCAGTTATGGCAGTCCTCTCCAAAATGGGTAAGCTAGCTATGTTTCAGGCAGTGGACGTTTTGCTGAGGCAGGAAAGTTGGTGATTCTTACCATCACCTAGATGGGGAATGTAGTATCAGGCAGTGATATTAGGGGCTCAGAAGAGCTTAAGTTCCGGGATTGAAACCTATGCTTGTCTGACCAGAAATAAAAGAAGGTGCTATGCAATAGAAACATGGGAAAACAGGAGCTTCTTTACTCAAAAAAGACACAATGTACCCCTGTCGTCTTTCTCACGCAGCCTGGGATGGGAGAAATGTAACATTCAGAGAAAGGTGGGATAAGGCATGCAACTCCTACTCTCCTTTCAAAATACTGTGAAGCCTAGTTTTCTAACTACATTTGTGTCCTGCCTGTGCATTTCAAACGTGATATTCGTGATGTCTGAAAAATAATGCAGCCTGCATTGCTGTCTCTTAGAACAACAACAACAAAATAGCTCAGGTAATGTCTTAGTTTAGTACATGATGTGTTTCTGGGAACTTCTGAAAGTACACTACCTGAAAGTTAAGCAACAAGATTCTGTGTGTGGGCAGGGCTGTGTGGAGAGGGGAAGAAAGAGAGAGAATGCATGTTTGTGTGTGTAATAGAACCTCTGTGATTAGTGGGGAAATCAGTGTGGGGGATGCACTGTAAGGATTTTCTCCTCCAATACTAGGGAAGTCTATTGAAGCATCTTCGGGGTCACTGCATCTATCCGACTCCACTGTTAGTGGCCTTTAAACTCAAGTTGGCAATGTCACAAGAAGGTGGGTACTCATCACCGTGTTGTGACCTAGATGGTCTCCAGTTCTTGAGAGGAGGACAGAGTGAGTAGGGATCCTGCTCCTGACAGGTGGAGTACCTGCTGGTTGATGGGGCACCCAGAACTGAGCAACAGGGGAACTGAAGAGCCTGCTGAGTTGGGCCTGCGGGGACCTGCAAGGGAATCAGGATGGATGGAGCAAGGGGTTCTTCTAGACCTGGAATCGCAGGCCCTGGCAAAAACCCACTGTCTCTTTTTCTGGGGCCGTTTATTATTCATTCAACAAATACTTGTTAGACACATATGTGTAGCACAGCCATCTCTAGGGCCAAAGTCGCCACTGCCGGGTGGTTATACGTGACTTCATTCTGCAGCTGAGCATCAGTGTAAATTCACATGCTCAGCGGTGTCAGGAGGATCACTTGTCTTAATTATTTGGATTTTAGAGGAAAAATTAACTGTAGCACTCTCACCTGATTTCTTTACCTTTCTTGAAATGAGAACTCCATTAAAAAATACAGCAAAGGGTGTTTGGAGGAGAATGGATTTATGTATGGCTGAGTCCCTTTGCTGTCCACCTGAAACTATCACAACATTGTTAATCAGTTACACACCAATACAGAATAAAAAGTTTAACAAAAAATACAATAAGAATAAGCCTCATAGTCAACTCTGCTGTCAGTCTGGAACTGAGAGTCTCAAAGCTATATTTTATAAGAGATGTTAGAGGGAGCCCAGCCTGCTGTTCTGTGGCGACCTAGAGGGTGGGGCTGGAGGGAGCAGGCAGGTGGAGAGGAGGGATGCACACGTGGGATATATCTAGAATTATGACCGGCTTGTGCGCTGTACAGCAGAAACCAGCACAACACTGTAGAGCAGTTATGCTCCAACTTAAAAAGAGAGAGAGGCTAGTCTCCTGACCTTTCTCTAAAGAAAAAGGAAAATCAGGAAAAAAAAAGTGGCTACTGTCCCTTAAGGGTCCCGGAAGTTCAGTAACAAAGCCAGACCTCTCTCCCTGGAACACACGTCCTAACACTCTTCCTCTGCTGCCCAGCCCAGCCTGTTCCTCCACTCAGCTCCATACATTTCTAACACAAGTGTGGACGTGAGCCCCTCTCTCCTCTCAACTCTTCCCAAGTATGCTCTTAGATATTGACAGAATACTGCCTCCAGGCTGATGGCACTGGGATGCTGACTACCACAGCACCATTTTATGGAAAACCCTAAATGAACTTTTTGGCCAACCTAAAAAATTGCAGCAATATTTTCTTAAATTAGTCTCAAAGGCAAAAGAAATAAAAACAAAAATAAACAAATGGGATCTAGTTAAACTTAAAAGCCTTAAAAACAAAGGAAATCATCAACAAAACAAAAAGACAACCTATAAAATGGGAGAAAATATTTGCATATAATGTGAAAAGGGACTGGCATCCAAAATTATTCAAACAACTCATATAATTCAATATAAAAAATCTAATTAAAAATAAGTAGAAGACATAAACACACATTTTTTAAAGAAGATATACTGATGGCCAACAGGCACATGAAAAGATGCTCAACATCACTAATTCTTAAAGAAATGCAACTCAAAACTACAATGAGGTTTCACCTCACACTGGTCAGAATGGCCATCTTCAAATGGTCTACAAATAATAAATGCTGGAGAGGATGTCGAGAAAAGGGAACCCGCCTATACTGGTGGGAAAGCAAGTTGGTGAAACCCTCATGGAAAACAGTAGGAAGGTTCCTTAAAACACTGAAAATAGAATGACCATATGATACAGCAATCCTGCTCCTGGGCACATATCCAAAAGGACTCCAGAGTTCACGGAAGCGTGATTTAAAACAGCCACTGCAAGAAAGCTGCCCACGTGCCTATGAACAGACGGCGGACACAGGAAGCTGCCCCCACCCACACCCAAACACGCGGGAATATTACTCGGCCACAAAGAATGATGGAGTACCGCCACTGGCAGCAACATGGGTGGACCTGGAGAATATTACACTTAGCAAAACAAGGGAAACCGAGAAAGATGAATACTGTGCGACATCACTTACACGCGCTTCTGCTCACCGCTCAGGCATGTCTGACTCTTCGCAACCCCACGGACTGAATCCCACCAGGCCCCTCTGTCCATGGAATTTTCTAGGCAAGAAGACTGGAGTGGGTTGCCATTTCCTGTTACAGGAGATCTTCTGGACTCAGGGATCAATCCCACATGTCCTGCATCTCCTGCACCAGCAGGTGGATTCTTTACCACTGTGCCATCTGGGAATCCCAATATCACTTATATATGAAATCTTAAAAAACAATACAAATGAATATATGTATGAAACAGAAACAGAATAACAGATATAGAGAAAAAGGGAGGGATGGGAATTAGGAGTATGGAATGAACAGATACAAACTTTCATAAATAAAATAGATAAGCAATAGGGATATACTGTATAGCACAGGAAATTATACCCATTGTCTTGTAAAAACCTATAATGGAGTAAAATCTGAAAAAAATATAACTGGATCACTATGCTGTATACCCAAAACTAACACAATATTGTAAATCAACCTTACTTCAATAAATTTTTTTCAAAAAGAATAAATGAGAGAAAGCCAAGATGTCATCCAAGACACAGTCTGTGTCTCTCCATGCAAAAGATACTCACTAAAAGCTGGTGGGGGAACCTCCAACAGCTAGGCTGATGGTAGGAGCCCTGGGGGCAGCCAGGTATAAAAGATCAGGCCTGAGTCCCTGTGGTGAGAGTGCTGAGTCAGAACGGCTAGAGTAACAGAGAACATCGGGGTCCAGGTAACAGTAACCAGACGGAGGTATCCAGAGGTCCACACTGGAACACCAAGACCTGGCTCTACCCAACTGCATGCAAACTCCACTGCTGAAAGCCTCAGGCCCAATAACTAGGAAGGTTATTCCCTAGGAAGGTTAATACCTAGGAAGGTATTCCCATCCATCAAAAAAAAAAAAAAGAGAGAGAGAAAGAAATAACAAATAATATATGTTACAGATGAAGAAGCAAGGTAAAAAGCTACAAGATCAAATAAGTAAAGAGGAACTAGGTAACCTATCTGAAAAATAATTTGGAATAGAAAAGAAGTTTCAGAAATTAAAGATAGAATGGAGAAAATGCAAGAAACATTTAACACATGTAGCAAAGACCTAAAAGAAATAAAGAATAAACAAACAGCTATGAACAACACAATGAATGAAATTAAAAACACCCTAGAAAAATCAACAGCACAATAACTGAGGCAAAAGAATGGCTAAGTAAGCTGAAGATAGAATGATAGAAATAACTGCTAAAGAGCAAGAAAGAAGAATGAAGAGAGCTGAAGACAGTCTCGGAGACCTCTGAGACAATGTCAAACGCACCAGCATTCAAATGACAGGGTCTGAGAAGAAGGGAAAAAGAAAGGGTATGAGAAAATATTTGAGGAGATTATAGTCAAAAACTTCCCTAACATGGGAAAGGAAAGTGACCCACGTTCAGGAAGCCCAGAGAGTGCCACAGATGATGAGCCCCAAGAGAAACCCGCCAAGACATATATTAATCAAACCAATAAAATCAGACACAAAGAAAACATACTAACACCATCAAGGGAAAAGCAAAAAACAACATACACGGGAAACCACATGAGGTTAGCAGCTGATTTTCCAGTAGAAATTCTGCAGCCCAGAAGGGAGTGGCAGGATACAGTTAAAGTGATGCAAGAGAAAAAGCTACAACCAGGACTACTCTACCCAGCAAGGATCTCACATCAGATTTGGTGGTGAAATCAAAAGCTCTACAGACAAGCAAAAGCTAAGAGAGTTCAGCACCACCAAACCAGCTGAATACAATACTAAAGCAATTTCTACATGCATGAAACACATGAGAAGAAAAAGACCCACAAAAACAAACCCAAAACAATTGAGAAAATGGCAACCGGAATACCAGTATCAACAAATACCTTAAATCTAAATGGATTAAATGCCCCACCCATAAGACACAGTCTGATTAAATGGATACAGAAATAACATCTGTCTATATGCTGCTTGTAAGAGATCTATTTCACATCTAAGGACACATACAGACTGAAAGTCGGGGGATGGAAAAAGATATTCCATGCAAATGAGAATCAAAATAAAGCTGGAGTAGAAACACATATCAAAAAAATTAAATTTAAAATAAAAACTGCTACATGAGGTAAGGACACTACATAATGATCAAAGAATCAGTCCAAGAAGAAGATGTAACAATTATAAATATCTATGTACCCAAAATAGGAATACCTATAAGACAAATGCTAACAACCATAAACAGAGAAATCAACATTAACATAATAATAGTAGGGGATTTTAACACTCTACTTATTCCAATGGACAGATCATCTATAGAGAAAATAAGGAAACACAAGCCTTAAATAACACTTTAGATCAGAAGGACCTAACAAATATCTTTAGGACATTCCACCCAAAAACAGCAGAATACATTCCCCCCCTACCCCCACCAAGGGCACATTCTGGAACATTCTTCAGGATAGATCACATGTTGCGTTACAAATCAAGCCTCAGTAAATTTAAGAAAATTGAAATTGTATCATGTATCTTTCCTGACCAAAACACAATCAGATTAGATATCAAGTAACAGGAAAAAATTCTAAAAATCAGAAACACATATAGACTAAATAACACACTTCTAAATAACTAAAGAATAAAAAAGGAAATAAAAAAACACACAGAAACAAATGACAACTAAAACACTGTGACCCAAAACCATGGTATGCAGCAAAAGCAGTTCTAAGAGGAAAGTTCAAAAAACAAGTTCTAAGAGGGAAGGAGGAGAGTAAAAAGTTGGCTTAAAACTCAACATTCAGAAAACTGATGAAACAATGGAAACAGTGAGAGACTTTATTTTGGGGGTCTCCAAAATCACTGCAGATAGTGACTGCAACCATGAAATTAAAAGACACTTGCTCCCTGGAATAGAAGTTATGACTAACCTAGACAGCATATTAAAAAGCAGAGATATTACTTTGCCAACAAAGGTCCATCAAGTCAAAGCTGTGGTTTTTCCAGTAGTCATGTATGGATATGAGAGTTGGACTGTGAAGAAAGCTGTGCACCGAAGAATGGATGCTTTTGAACTGTGGTGTTGGAGAAGACTCTTGAAGAGTCCCTTGGACTGCAAGGAAATCCAAACAGTCCATTCTGAAGGATATCAGTCCTGAGTATTCATTGGAAGGATTAATGCTGAAGCTGAAATTCTAATACTTTGGCCACTTGATGTGAAGAACTGACTCACTGGAAAAGACCCTGTTGCTGTGAAAGACTGAGGGCAGGAGGAGAAGGGGACGGCAGAGGATGAGACGAGATGGTTGGATGACATCACTGATTCTATAGACATGGGTTTGAGTAAACTCCAGGAGTTGGTGATGGACAAAGAAGCCTGGTGTGCTACAGTCCAAGGGGTCACAGAGTCGGACACCACTGAACAACTGAAGTGAACTGAACTGAAGAGGGAGTTTAGAGCAATATAAGCCTACCTCAAGAAAGAAGAAAAACATCATACAGACAACCTAACCTTACACTTAAAGCAACTAGAAAAAGAAGAAGAATCAGCACCACCACCACCACCCTGCCCACCGCCAAAATTAATAGAAGGAAAGAAATCAAAAAGGACGAAGCAGAAATAAATGAAAAAGCAATGAAGGAAAAAATACCAAAAATCAATAAAACTAAACGCTGGCTATTTGAGAAGATAAACAGAATCGATAACCATAATACAGACTCATTAGTTTAAAAAGGGGAGGAGACTAAAATCGATAAAGTTAGAAATGAAAAAGATGTTACAACAGACAACACAGAGATACAGAGGATCACAGCAGACTGCTACGAGGAGCTACTGCTGATAAAATGGACAATCTCAAAGAAATGGCAAATTCTTAGACAAGTGGAGGTGAAGAGTGTTAGTTGCTCACTCATGTCCAACTCTTTGTGACCTAAAATCTTCCAAAACCGAACCAAGAAAAAACAAAAATCATGAACTAACCAATCACAAACACTGAAATTGACACTGTGATCAAAATTCCTCCAACAATCAAAAGCCCAGGGCCAGATTGCATCACATGTGAATTCTATCAAATATTTAACAAAAAATTAACAGCTATCCTTCTCAAACTCAAGAACTGCAAAAGGAGGAACACCCCCAACTCATTCTATGAAGCCACAATCACCCTGATACCAAAGTCAGACAAAGATATCACAAAAAGAAGAAAGAAAAAAAGAAATTTACAGGCCAACATCACTGATGAACATAGATGTAAAAATACTCAACAAAATACTACAAAACAGAATCCAACAACAGATTAAAAGGACCATACACCATGATCAAGTGGGGTTTATCCCAGAGATGCAGGGATTCTTCAACGTTCACAAATCAATCAATGTGGTACACCCTATAAACAAACTGGAAGATAAAAAATGACAATCTCAATAGATGCAGAAAAAAACTTTTCACAAAATCCAATACCAATTTATAATAAAAACTCCAGAAAATGGATACAGAACGAACATATCTCAACATATAAAAGAATATATATGACATACCCACAGCAAACAGAAAGCATTTCCTCTAAGATGAGGAAGACAAGGGTGCTCACTCTTGCCATTATTATTCAACATAGTTTTGGAACTCCTTCTTATGGCAATCAGAGAAGAAAAAGAAATAAGGAATTCAGATTGGAAAAAAAAAAGAAGTAAAAGTCTGTTTTCAGATTACATGATACTAATCATAGAAAACCCTAAAGACACCACCAGAAAATTACTAGAGCTAATTGATGAATTTAGTAAACTCATAGGATATAAAATTAACCACAGAGAAATCCCTTTGAAACAATGGAAACAGTGAGAGACTTTATTTTGGGGGTCTCCAAAATCACTGCAGATAGTGACTGCAACCATGAAATTAAAAGACACTTGCTCCCTGGAATAGAAGTTATGACTAACCTAGACAGCATATTAAAAAGCAGAGATATTACTTTGCCAACAAAGGTCCATCAAGTCAAAGCTGTGGTTTTTCCAGTAGTCATGTATGGATATGAGAGTTGGACTGTGAAGAAAGCTGTGCACCGAAGAATGGATGCTTTTGAACTGTGGTGCTGGAGAAGACTCTTGAAGAGTCCCTTGGACTGCAAGGAAATCCAAACAGTCCATTCTGAAGGATATCAGTCCTGAGTATTCATTGGAAGGATTAATGCTGAAGCTGAAATTCTAATACTTTGGCCACTTGATGTGAAGAACTGACTCACTGGAAAAGACCCTGTTGCTGTGAAAGACTGAGGGCAGGAGGAGAAGGGGACGGCAGAGGATGAGACGAGATGGTTGGATGACATCACTGATTCTATAGACATGGGTTTGAGTAAACTCCAGGAGTTGGTGATGGACAAAGAAGCCTGGTGTGCTACAGTCCAAGGGGTCACAGAGTCGGACACCACTGAACAACTGAAGTGAACTGAACTGAAGAGGGAGTTTAGAGCAATATAAGCCTACCTCAAGAAAGAAGAAAAACATCATACAGACAACCTAACCTTACACTTAAAGCAACTAGAAAAAGAAGAAGAATCAGCACCACCACCACCACCCTGCCCACCGCCAAAATTAATAGAAGGAAAGAAATCAAAAAGAACGAAGCAGAAATAAATGAAAAAGCAATGAAGGAAAAAATACCAAAAATCAATAAAACTAAACGCTGGCTATTTGAGAAGATAAACAGAATCGATAACCATAATACAGACTCATTAGTTTAAAAAGGGGAGGAGACTAAAATCGATAAAGTTAGAAATGAAAAAGATGTTACAACAGACAACACAGAGATACAGAGGATCACAGCAGACTGCTACGAGGAGCTACTGCTGATAAAATGGACAATCTCAAAGAAATGGCAAATTCTTAGACAAGTGGAGGTGAAGAGTGTTAGTTGCTCACTCATGTCCAACTCTTTGTGATCTAAAATCTTCCAAAACCGAACCAAGAAAAAACAAAAATCATGAACTAACCAATCACAAACACTGAAATTGACACTGTGATCAAAATTCCTCCAACAATCAAAAGCCCAGGGCCAGATTGCATCACATGTGAATTCTATCAAATATTTAACAAAAAATTAACAGCTATCCTTCTCAAACTCAAGAACTGCAAAAGGAGGAACACCCCCAACTCATTCTATGAAGCCACAATCACCCTGATACCAAAGTCAGACAAAGATATCACAAAAAGAAGAAAGAAAAAAGAAATTTACAGGCCAACATCACTGATGAACATAGATGTAAAAATACTCAACAAAATACTACAAAACAGAATCCAACAACAGATTAAAAGGACCATACACCATGATCAAGTGGGGTTTATCCCAGAGATGCAGGGATTCTTCAACGTTCACAAATCAATCAATGTGGTACACCCTATAAACAAACTGGAAGATAAAAAATGACAATCTCAATAGATGCAGAAAAAAACTTTTCACAAAATCCAATACCAATTTATAATAAAAACTCCAGAAAATGGATACAGAACGAACATATCTCAACATATAAAAGAATATATATGACATACCCACAGCAAACAGAAAGCATTTCCTCTAAGATGAGGAAGACAAGGGTGCTCACTCTTGCCATTATTATTCAACATAGTTTTGGAACTCCTTCTTATGGCAATCAGAGAAGAAAAAGAAATAAGGAATTCAGATTGGAAAAAAAAAAGAAGTAAAAGTCTGTTTTCAGATTACATGATACTAATCATAGAAAACCCTAAAGACACCACCAGAAAATTACTAGAGCTAATTGATGAATTTAGTAAACTCATAGGATATAAAATTAACCACAGAGAAATCCCTTGCATTCCTATATACCAACAAGGAAAAATCAGAAAGAGAAATTAAGGAAACAATCCTATTCACCACTGCAACAACAAAAATAAAATACCTAGGAATAAAACTGCTTAAGGGGCCTCCCAGGTTGTGCTAGTGCTAAAGAACCTACCTGCCAATGCAAGAGATGTAAGAGAAGCAAGTCCAATCCTTGCGTCAGGAAGATCACCTAGAGGAAGGCATGGCAATTCACTTCAGGGTTCTTGCTTAGAGAATCTCAAGGACAGAGAAGTCTGGTGGGCTATGGTCCAAAGAGTCATTTTCAGTCGTGTCTGAAATGACTTAGCATGCACATAAACCTACCTGTCACTGCTTCCACTGTTTCCCCATCTATTTCCCATGAAGTGATGGGACCAGATGCCACGATCTTAGTTTTCTGAATGTTGAGCTTTAAGCCAACTTTTTCACTCTCCTCTTTCACTTTCATCAAGAGGCTCTTTAGTTCTTCATCAGTTTCTGCCATAAAGGTGGTGTCATCTGCATATCTGAGGTTATTGATATTTCTCCTGGCAATCTTGATTCCAGATTATGCTTCATCCAGTCCAGCATTTCTCATGATGTACTCTGCATATAAGTTAAACAAGCAGGTGACAATATACAGCCTTGACCTACTCCTTTCCCTATTTGAAACCAGTCTGTGGTTCCATGTCCAGTTCTAACTGTTGCTTCCTGACCTGTATACAGCTTTCTCAAGAGGCAGGTCAGGTGGTCTGGTATTCCCATCTCCTTCAGAATTTCCCACAGTTTATTGTGATCCACACAGTCAAAGGCTTTGGCGTAGTCAATCAAGCAGGAATATATGTTTTTCTGGAACTCTCTTGCTCTTTCAATGATCCAGCAGATGCTGGCAATTTGATCTCTGGTTCTTCTGCCTTTTCTAAAACCAACTTGAACATCTGGAAGTTCATGGTTCAGAAAACTAAGATCATGGCATCCGGTCCCATCACTTCATGGCAAATAGATGGGGAAACAGTGGCTGACTTTATTTTTCTGGGCTCCAAAATCACTGTCAATGGTGACTGCAGCCAGGAAATTAAAAGACACTTACTCCTTGGAAGGAAAGCTATGACCAACCTAGACAGCATATTAAAAAGCAGAGACATTACTTTGTCAACAAAGTTCTGTCTAGTCAAGGCTATGGTTTTTCCAGTAGTCACGTATGGATGTGGGAGTTGGACCATAAAGAAAGCTGAGCACTGAAGAGTTGATGCTTTTGAACTGTGGTGTTGGAGAAGACTCTCGAGAGTACTTGGACTGCAAGGAGATCCAACCAGCCCATCCTAAGGGAGACCAGTCCTGGGTGTTCATTGGAAGGACTGATGCTGAAGCTGGAACTCCAATACTTTGGCCACCTGATGCGAAGAGCTGACTCATTTGAAAAGACCCTGATTCTGGGAAAGATCGAGGGCAGGAGGAGAAGGGGACAACAGGGGATAAGATGGTCGGATGGCATCACCAACTCAATGGACATGAGTTTGGGTAGACTCCAGGAGTTGGTGATGGACAGGGAGGCCTGGCGTGCTGCGGCTCATGGGGTCACAAAGAGGCAGAAATGACTGAGGACTGAATTGAACTGAAATGAACCCAAAGCAATCTACAGATTCAGTGAAACCCCTATCAAATTAACAATAGCATTTTTCACAGAAGTAGAATAAAAAATTTCTATGTTTGTATGGAAACACAAAAGACTCCAAATAACCAAATCAATCTTCAGAAAGAATGGAGCTAGAGGAATCAACCTTACTGACCTTGAACTATACTCCAAAGCTACAGTAATCAAGACAGTATGGTACTAGCACAAAAACAGAAACACAGACCAATGTAACAAGACAGGAAGCCCAGAGATAAACGCACGTACCTATGCACAGCTTATCTTTGACAAAGGAGGCAAGAATACCTAATGGAAAAAAGACAGTCTCTTCAATAAGTGGTACTGGGAAAACTGGACAGCTGCATATAAAAGAATGAAATTAGAACACTTCCTAACACCACACACAAAAATAAACCGAAAATGGATTAAAGATTGTAAGGCCAGAAACTATAATACTCTTATAGGAAAGCAGGCAAAACACAGCAATATCCTCTTTGATCCACCTCTTAGCATAATGGAAGTAGAAATAAAAATAAACAAGTGGGACCTAATTAAACTTCAAAGCTTTTTTCACAGCAAAGGGAACTATAAGCAAGATGAAAAGACAGCCCTCAATATGGGAGAAAATAATTGCAAATGAAACAACTGACAAAGGATTAACTTCCAAAATATATAAGCAGCTCATGCAACTCGATACCAGAAAAACAAACAACCCAATCAAAAAGTGGTGGAAGACCTAAACAGACATTTCTCCAAAGAATGAAGAATGTTTCCTTCTTCACACATGAAAAGATGCTCAGCATCACATATTATTAGAGAAATCAAATCAAATCAAAACTACAATGAGGTATCACCTCACACTGGTCAGAACGGCCATCATCAAAAATCTAAAACAATAAGCAATGGAGAGGGTGTGGAGACAGGGGCATCCTCTTGGTCTGCTGGTGGGAATGTAAATTGACACAGCTACTATGGAGAACAGTAAGGAAAGTCCTTAAAAACTAGGAATAAAACTACCATATGACCCAGCAATCCCACTACTGGATATATACCCTGAGAAAACCATAACTGAAAAAGACACATTTACTCAATGTTCATAGCAGCACAATTTACAATAGCTAGGACATGGAAGCAACCTATATGCCCATCTACAGATGAATGGATAAGGAAGGTGTGGTACATACACACAAGGGAATATCAGTCATAAAATAGAACACATTTGGGTCAGTTCAAGTGAGGTGGATGAACCTAAAATCAGAAAGAGAATAGCAAATATTCTATATTAACATGCATATATGGAATCTAGAAAAATGGTATTGATGGACCTATATGCAGGGCAAGGACAGCTATGTAGACCTAGAGAATAAGCTGGACATGGTCTGGACACGGGAATGGAGAGGATGGGACAAACTGAGACTGTGGCATTGAGACATGCACACAGCTGAACGTGAAACAGACGGCTGATGAGAAGCTGCTGTACAACACAGAGAACTCAGCGCAGCGCTCTGTGAGCACCTAGAGGGGTGGGGTGCGTGGGTGGGTAGTGGTGGGGGGTTCAAGAGGGAGGGGACCTATGTGTACTGGCTGATTCACATTGTTGTATGGCGGAAGCCAGCACAATATTATAAAGCAACTCTCCTCTGTAATACAAGGATAGTAAAAATTTAAAAAGAATATATGAGACAGAATAATGGTGTTGACTGAGGGTGTCTGTCTATAGAAAATTATCATTGTTCCGACATTTCAAACAAGAAGCATTTTCCAGCTTGAGCTTTTAAAATTCTGACCTTTCTCACTTATTGACAGCACAAAATTGTAGTTGGCTGATGCATTCCCTGTGCCAGGCACTGAGTAGGTGTTGAGTACCCTCCATAGCATCCTGCAGCAGGGAAGCCCTGAGGGGTGCGCAGCCAGCCTTGGATCCGTGGTCAGCTGGTGGGGGAGCCGAGCCCACATGCTGTCATCCTGCAGGCAGCGTGAGGCTCACCATCCTGCTTCTGGAACTGCCAGCTCGGTCTCTAGTCCTCTCGTTTCAACTCTATCTGAACGTGTTAATTATTTGTAAGTTTCAGAAGGTCTATGGGAGCTGTAATGATGTACTTCTTCCTTGCTGTATCATTTTCCAAGCTTAGGAATGATACACATCATTAGTCTTTGTTGAGGTTCATTCCAAAGAAGAGGAGCGTGCCATGGACCTCAGGAACAGCCACAACAACCTGCCAGGTACAGTTTACCTTCCTATCTTTCCTTCCTAATACTGATCTAAAATCAAACCTTTTCACCTGCCCTTTTTTGTGACTCAGAAAACCAAGCTTAATGGTGAAAAGAGATGCCTCTCTGTGGTCCTAAAGACTGTGTGCTACCACGCATTCTGACTTCATCTCCTTGCAGGATCTGGGTTCTCTTCGCCTGCACGTTGGCCTTGCTCTTGCCGTGACCAAGCACTGCTGGGTGCCCTTGCTGCCTGTCACCCACCATGCCCAGGCCCCTCCACCACAATAGTCCTATGTTGAAAAAGAGCTATGAAAGTCCGAAAATAATAGAAGCAAGGTGAGAATTCATTTTCTATCAAATGCCACAATATTATAGCCACAGTGTTAATTCTTCAGGTATCAATTCTGTGATTTTCTAAAGCTTGGGCTGTAATTCTCCAAATTCAAATCAGATTAGTTATTTTATATTTCTGAACGTAAGAATACCACCAAGTGAAAGGTGAAGGAGTCTCTCCAAATGGAAGGAACATGTTAACTTGCAAAAAAGAGAAGCAAAAATGAGCAGACCCCCACAGGGCAGGTCTCCATGGGCTCACAGAGACATGTCAGCATTCAGACGCCCTATCTGCATGAACTTCAATCATGCAGCCACAGCTAGGAACACAGAGGCTAGAAACCTCCTCTAGCCTTTTGGAACAGCTCATCTTTTTCATAATCTATGACAGCAAGAGATTTCCGGAACCCTCTCCAGAGGTACAGAGGAATGCGGCAGCAGAGAGGTTTGGGAATGACAGTACTATATGACTCAACTTGATTTGGCAGAAAAATTATTTCACTTACTCTGTTGTCCCCTGCCAGGGGGACAACATGTCTTCAACCCTGCCAGGTACTTCAAAACCTGTTAGTAGACAGAAGTAGGGAAACGTAGTCCCCACGCTGTATACCCAAGCACCTCCTGCTGATGCTTCACGTTATCTCTGGTTTTATTTGCAGACCTCTCTCCAGCTGGAGTTAACACGTTTACAACATGATCCATGCTGCCACAATCCTGATCTATTTCTTGCTCCTTCTGCAACAGAAATCTTTTAATGAGTACTTTCAAAATTGGGAAACTGCCAGTTTTTAACGACTTTCCAGCTCCTGCTTTGTACTTTTAATCTTAAAATTGATCTTTTAAAGGCTAGTATCACCTGTACACTTCTGGTGAGTAAATTACTCTTCCGGAATAATAAATTAGAGGCTTCTGAAAGTGCATTAACTCTTTACACTCACCCAATACACCTCACTAGCATGGGGAATTTCCACACAGCACATGAGTCATCAGCAAAGGTTACTCCTCATCCACCCCTTTCCTCCCTCGGGAGTTAGTTACTTAGCATATCTAAGTGTTTATACATGAAAAGCCCGGAATGCAGCAAGATCTCCAGAAAGCTAAGGAACTCTAAAATTACATTTCTGAGACAAGCAGAGGGGGAAATCCTCATCTGGTCCCTCATTTATTAAGAATCCAGCAGTCTCCTATAAAGAAAGCTGAGTGCCAAAGAATTGGTGTTTTTGAACTGTGGTGTTGGAGAAGACTCTTGAGAGTCCCTTGGACAGCAAGGAGATCCAACCAGTTCATCCTAAGGGAGATCAGTCCTGAGTATTCACTGGAAGGACTGATATTGAAGCTGAAACTCCAATACTTCAGCCACCTGATGCAAAGAGCTGACTCATTTGTAAAGACCCTGATGCTGGGAAAGATTGAGGGCAGGAGGAGAAGGGGACCACAGGGGATAAGATGGTTGGATGGCATCACCAGTTCAATGGACATGAGTTTGGGTGGACTCCAGGAGTTGGTGATGGACAGGGAGGCCTGGCGTGCTGCGGTCCATGGGGCTGCAAAGAGTTGGGCATGACTGAATGACTGAACAGAACTGAACTGAAAGCAATCTCCAAAAACTGTTGTCACCTTCCAGATAACTCAGACTGACTTCTGTAAGCCTTGAGAATGCATATTTCAATGGTTTTGGACAAATATTTGTAAAACATTTGCTGTAAGCCTTCAGATGTCACCGTATTAGGTATGTGGTGTCGTGTATAGGTGACTGCCCTGTAGACGATGCTGGGACACCACCCTCCTGGGCCTCGGCCGGTGGGGGTTGTTTGATGTCTCATGGAAGACCTACCCCTTAGGCTCATAACTTCTTTTTGTGTCCTTCATCCCCTGACTTTTTCTTTGTTCTGGAGGCTGTTATGAGAACTTCTAAATTCAGAGGTTGGTCTTAAGATCAATGAGAAATTCTATCTTTGTGTTGTTAGCAGTCTTTACCTGCTGTAGTAATTGCTACACCTTTTTTTGTTTTTCTGTTGTTAAGCTTTTAAAATCCTTTGTGGACATATAAGAATTTCTGGTTTCTAATTAGGTTTAAACTGTACCTAAAATAAGAGCAAATGGCCACTGAGTGAGAATCTGAAGGACTGAATGAGAGGGGAAAAAGTTCATAAACATCAGTGGGATCACTCAAAGATCTCTGGTTTGCATCTATTTATGTGTTTTTGTCTGTACACTGGGCCCTTGAATAACCCAGGTTTGAACTGCACGGGTCTGGTTACACACAGGTTTCTTGCAATGGTAAAAACTTCAGCACCACATGATCTGTCTGCTGTTGGTTGAAGTCATGGATACCGAGGGCTGACTATAAAGTTATACTCACATTTTCCTCCACGCAGGAGCTCAGTGCCCCTTTAGGGCACTTTAGTTTACTCTGTGTTGTTCAAATAAAGGAAAATGGAGTCTGAAAAGGTGAGAGGATCTTTCTGGATGTCTGGATTCTAATATGTTCTCCTAACAAAGCAATACAGGCTGCTCCATGACAAATATCCAGTTCTGGATTTTTGAAATTATAATGATACTATGTTAAAATGATTTTCCACATGTGAATGACAAAGCTTGCATAATTTGCTTACTGGTAGAGAAGGACATGACACAATTATTATGAATTGAAATTACTTTTACTTGACAGTCAAACAGGCCTGTGAATAACACACACAGTCTACTATTAAATATTCATTCTATATTGATAGGTTTATACATAAGCCTGCACGTATTTTAAAAGTCTAAATAAAAGATATAGTTTAAAGAAATGCATTGTCATAGATCAAACTCTGATATTTTCTTGTACTTGGATGCTTTCTTTTAGTCTAGGGAAGATCATTCTTTTAAAAGAAAACTCTATTTTGTTCAGGCAAGTAAACCCAAGATATCTGATACAGTATTTGCTGCTTCTTGTGCGTCACACACCGTGAAGCAATGCTGAAACAAGAAGGTTGATGAGACCTGCCTTTCTATCAGCACTGGAGGACAGTGGTGTTCAAATGACAAAGATGTACTAAAACCTCTGTTTTCCACGTTAGGTTTATCACTCCCCGAGGGCAGCATGTGGAGGTGAAAAGCAAGGAAAATGTGCAGCACAAACCAAATAGGCTTCATTTCTTAGTTTAAGACGAGAGTTGTTGGAATTTACTTCCCAGGACAAGTTAAGCGGTGCCTTTAGTCCCAGAGGACACAGCTCTCTGTCCCCTCCAAGAGAGCATGTCGTCACGAAACATTCCACCCGTGCTCTGCTTCCCTCGCTGCACAGACCCAGCCTGGCAGCGAGTGCCCACTTCCGCGCCCACTTCTGTACTTTTGCTGGCCTGGCTAATGCCGTGTGCAGGCCTGCCAGCCCCAAGATGGCCCACCTCTGAGTCACCTCTCTGTGTGCTGATGGTAAAGCACTTTGGGTGGATCTCATGGGAAGAGAGCTTTTTCCGTAAGTGCAGGTTTAGTCTTTACATTTAGAAAAAATTCTATTTTTTGTTCCTTCATTTCCTCACCCACACCTGGGCTTTTAATCTTAAACACACACTGGACCTGTCCACAACCCTACTGCTGTCCAGAGAATTCCGCACTGCTCCAACCGCATCAGCCCACCTGAGTCCATCTAAAGAATGAACGACAGTGAAGCAAAGCCTGGACTTTAATGACTTCACCAGAGAAGATCAAAGAGGAAACCTGGGGGAGAGAAAGTCTGCCCAAGGCATAAAGGTTGGAAATGAGGGAAGCGAGTGGACCACTTCGATGAGGCCAGTCGTTTTGGCTTCCTGGCATAGATTTCCCAATTTCTCTTAAGTGTGAAATTTGACTCCGTCTGTTCTTCCCATTTGAGCCTGAGAGATGAGAACGGACGTGCAGCGTGGTGTGAAGCACAGCCACTTCAGCAGCACGCGGCTCAGGGCCCAGGCCTGGCTCTGTGGGTGTGCAGCGGCCATTCCACCTCTCCGGTCCTCTGTGTCCTCACCAGAAAAGGAGCCAGGATGTGTCTCTTGCAGGCTGAGTTGAAGCACAGTGCCTGGCATGGGACAAGCCTCCACAACATGGTAAGTAAGACTCATCTCATGTGAGCAGTTACAGCCTCTGTTGACATGGTATTAAAAGCACATTTATCAAGTTCAGAGCACAGCATCATATTAAGCAGGTTTTCAAGGAAGCCACAAGTCAGCTCTGATTATTAGTATTTGCAAAGAACTGGGAAGGATAAAAAGCTACTGGGAAATAATACTGAATAATAATACTGCATAATACTGTGACTAATACTGAATAATACTGTTTTCCTGCCTATCAAATAGGATCTAAATGGCACGGTTACAGTGGAGAGGAACACCATAAAATTAAACTCAGAAACCCATGTACATTTTCCCATGCAAATGAATAGTGATGAAAGAGAAACAAATCCATTCAAGTGATAGGGGTAAATGATCAATGGGTAATTATTTGTAACTTATTCCTAGGGTTATTTCTATGATCTTCAACAAAGGGTTCAGAAAGGGTGTAGAGTCCATTTCTCTGCTGTTTCACTCTTTCATGGCCAAGCATTACTTACATTTTAATTCAGAAGCTTTGGAAGCCAGAACTGCTACTTTCTCACGTACTGAAGCACAAATCCCCCACATGTATTTGAAGAGTAATTTTAATTAAAAAGTGAAGTGTCCTTCTCTACCAAGTGTTAGGAGCTGCTGAGGCTGGGACCCTGCCCCATCATTCCCTTCTAGCTTCTAGCCTCGGGTTCTGTAGTTCCTAAAGGCTAGATTTCTTACCTTTCACTACCCCCAGCATCAGTTCCCCTCCTGCTTCCCAGGGGTTTTTAGTTCCTTCCCAGGGCCCCTAAATTCCCCTGAAGCTGAAACGGAGTCCCATGCGTGTGTGCTCAGTCACTTCAGTCTTGTTCAACCCTACTGACCCTACGGACTTGAGTCCACCAGGCTCCTCTGTCCATGGGATTCTCCAGCCAAGAAGACTGCAGTGTCCTGAGTCCATCTAAAGAATGAACGACAGTGAAGCAAAGCCTGGACTTTAATGACTTCACCAGAGAAGATCAAAGAGGAAACCTGGGGGAGAGAAAGTCTGCCCAAGGCATAAAGGTTGGAAATGAGGGAAGCGAGTGGACCACTTCGATGAGGCCAGTCGTTTTGGCTTCCTGGCATAGATTTCCCAATTTCTCTTAAGTGTGAAATTTGACTCCGTCTGTTCTTCCCATTTGAGCCTGAGAGATGAGAACGGACGTGCAGCGTGGTGTGAAGCACAGCCACTTCAGCAGCACGCGGCTCAGGGCCCAGGCCTGGCTCTGTGGGTGTGCAGCGGCCATTCCACCTCTCCGGTCCTCTGTGTCCTCACCAGAAAAGGAGCCAGGATGTGTCTCTTGCAGGCTGAGTTGAAGCACAGTGCCTGGCATGGGACAAGCCTCCACAACATGGTAAGTAAGACTCATCTCATGTGAGCAGTTACAGCCTCTGTTGACATGGTATTAAAAGCACATTTATCAAGTTCAGAGCACAGCATCATATTAAGCAGGTTTTCAAGGAAGCCACAAGTCAGCTCTGATTATTAGTATTTGCAAAGAACTGGGAAGGATAAAAAGCTACTGGGAAATAATACTGAATAATAATACTGCATAATACTGTGACTAATACTGAATAATACTGTTTTCCTGCCTATCAAATAGGATCTAAATGGCACGGTTACAGTGGAGAGGAACACCATAAAATTAAACTCAGAAACCCATGTACATTTTCCCATGCAAATGAATAGTGATGAAAGAGAAACAAATCCATTCAAGTGATAGGGGTAAATGATCAATGGGTAATTATTTGTAACTTATTCCTAGGGTTATTTCTATGATCTTCAACAAAGGGTTCAGAAAGGGTGTAGAGTCCATTTCTCTGCTGTTTCACTCTTTCATGGCCAAGCATTACTTACATTTTAATTCAGAAGCTTTGGAAGCCAGAACTGCTACTTTCTCACGTACTGAAGCACAAATCCCCCACATGTATTTGAAGAGTAATTTTAATTAAAAAGTGAAGTGTCCTTCTCTACCAAGTGTTAGGAGCTGCTGAGGCTGGGACCCTGCCCCATCATTCCCTTCTAGCTTCTAGCCTCGGGTTCTGTAGTTCCTAAAGGCTAGATTTCTTACCTTTCACTACCCCCAGCATCAGTTCCCCTCCTGCTTCCCAGGGGTTTTTAGTTCCTTCCCAGGGCCCCTAAATTCCCCTGAAGCTGAAACGGAGTCCCATGCGTGTGTGCTCAGTCACTTCAGTCTTGTTCAACCCTACTGACCCTATGGACTTGAGTCCACCAGGCTCCTCTGTCCATGGGATTCTCCAGCCAAGAAGACTGCAGTGGGTTGCCGTGACCTCCTCCAGGATATCCTCCATGATCTTCCTGACCCTAGGATCAAACTCTTGTCTCTTATGTCTCCTGAATAGGCAGGAGGACTCTTTACCATGGGAGTCCCATATCTCTGGGCAACTAGATCCCCAGCCCCCGATCCACGGAGAATGATGGGGTGCCCCATGCACTTGAGCTTGTGAGGACCAGTCAGTCCAAGTTTTGTAGCTCCAGACATGGTGCCCACATAGAGATGGTTCTGTCTCTGAGGCTTAAACAGAGTCCCTTCTGAGGTGCTACACAAATCATATCCATCAAAGTACAAACTGCCTTGTTGGTTAAGGAGATTAGATCATAGCTGGCCTACCTTTTACAGTCTCTTGGCTAAGTTCATTTTGCCTTGGTTCCAAAAATCCACATATGGACAATGGCGCTCCACACAGAGAGATATGAATGTTTATACAGTGATTGTTATATATGACATCCTCTGAGCCCCACCGAGGGAGAAGCGTGCCTCTCGTGGCAGACCTGGGATGGGAAGCATTTGTCTAATCAGAGCAAAGAAATCTGTGCAGCAAGCACTCAGCGCAGGGAGGGCAGAGCTCCAGTACAGAAAACACTCACTGTGCGTTCCTCTTCCTCCGTGGCTCAGAATTTGCATGGACATGGGAGAATTGTACTGATAGAGACACAAGCCAGGTTAAGTATATCGGGGCTAATTGGAAGCAGCTGAGAAGAGTGGGAGGCGAGCTCTCCACATTTGGACGCGGCTGTCCTTAGTGTGGGTGGGGAGCTGTGTCCCAGGGCTGGGATCTGAAAGCCACATAGCAACACATCCCTGCATGGAAGCAGAACACTATCCACACGAGAGACCCTTAAGTCCAGGACTGGGGACCTACTAAACATGACCGCAAAAGCCTCTGGGCTCACGATGAGTGACTCAGAATGGGGCGTGTTGTTTTCAACTCGAATATCGCTGGTGAAACATGGTAAGGAGTGGCCTACACAGGCGCTTGGGCTGTAGTTTATGCCTTGTTTACAGAGCAAGGAGTGTCTCCCAATGTTTTGTTCAGCTTCTTTTGGGTCATTTTAGAAGTCTGATGTGGCAGAAGTTAAAGTATCACAGATCTGGCTATGTCTGTGTAACGTCACAAGGATAACAATAATTTGCTGGGCTCCCACCCTGTGCCTATCATCCCCACGGCTCTCAGGTTCTGCGGTTGGTGACAGGCAGTACTGAACTGAGACCAGACTCTCCAGCTCCAAAGCCAGGCTCCTTCTCCAGGCCACGCAGCACCCAGTGTCCCCAGCCTGCCCACCCACTATTCAGAGGGAACTGCGTTGTTATACTAGGAACAAGGCAAATAGCCTTCCAAACGATGGTGTCTATCAGTCTTCCATGGCTCCCAGAACAGAAGATGAAAAGTTCTACAGTGTTTTCCTGAAATGGAGACAGAGTAAGGCCCACCGTGCTCATGAGGGGATGGTATCAGACCTTGAGTTCTTGAAACAGTCTGATCTTCTCCTATAAAAATGGACAGAGGTGATATTAAGGAAAGATTTATTTTAAATAAAAAATTTTGTGCATTGTTACAATTTTTGTAGAGTGTGGGACTTCGAAAAATTAGCATCACTGTGAAATTCAAAAATTTTACCATGAGACTGTAGTAATTTCACTTTCTGAACTATACCCCAAGGAAATAATCCAAGAGAAAAATAATTTTGTATAAAACTGAGGCACTATTGCAAAAATAAATATCAAGAAACCACATAAGCTGGTTCAATAAAAGAATGGTTGAACAAACTAGAATACCTAAATTTAACAATAAAAAATTATATGGCAATTCTGTGATTAACAGTAATAAAACTGGTCACTGGGAACGGGAAGAAAACTTGGAGTGACAGAAATAAATTAAAATTAGGCTGTTCTGTGGGGGCGAGGGAGTCCCCTCCTGTCCCCCTGAGGACCCCATATGGTGGGGAACCCAGCTCAGCCCGGACCCCTGTGCTTCCATCTCAGATTCACACTGGACGTTTTCTGGGTCACAAACATGCCCAGTGTCCCCTTAGCACATCTCTGTGAAAACATTGTTTTCTCATAATGATGATGTAATGGATAAGAAATCTTGTAAAACTCTGATTAATCATGCAAATATTTATTCAACAAATATTTGTCGGGTCCTACTATAGGCTACATAGTTTCACGCTGACAAATGTGGTAAGCATAGAGTAACGCAAAGTGAAGGAGCAAATACAGTTAACGTGGCTCTTGGCACCACAGGTCTGTCCACACGCTGAATGCCCCTCGGGCCCTCAGCTGCCCTCACGCGGATGCTAACTCTCCTCTTGACTCCGCTCCACGGACTCCCACTTGCCACGGTCCCTGTGAGGTGTGCCCTGGCTCAGCCCGCAGAGTCCACTCTCTGCTGCCCAGCACCTGGCGAGGGGCCATCGCCTCCTGAGGTCAGCACCCTGAACTTCCGCCAGCACGTGGCATGTCCACACCACCCCACTGCCGGCTCTCACCTAACCCGAGCCAGTGGAAACACCCCGTCTTCCTCACACTTACGTAACTGGTGCTTTCTCATCCTGTCAGTCATTCAGCAAACAGTGCCTTCACGAAAACTATGTGCACACCAGAAGTGGACAATTTTCCACAAGATAGACAACAAACAGACTAGGGAAACACAAGGACTTTTGATCTCCAAGTGAACCCGAAATTAAAATTTTCCATGTTCAAAGTTAACTGTATTATTATCAGGGGTTGTTAGAGGCAAACCAGGCAGGTAGAGTTCCAGGGACAGATGGAGTGAAGTTCTATCACATCCCACAAGCACGCTCAGACACATGTGTTTGAGGGGCAGAGTATACCTCTAAGATAAGAGTCAGATTCTGTCATCAGTTTGAAAATCAGTAAAAAGAACATCTTTCCGTTTAAAATGTTATTCTTAGAAGTTACTTCTAAGAAGGGAATAGCTGCTTCACTGACTATGAGACATCAGATGAGCTCCTTACTTGCCCAGGTATTACCCTACACATAAACACGGGATAACCATCTATGTTACTCAGTGAAAACACTCATAAATGTCCCTTAAATTCTAAAGCTACAAATGTCACTTACAAAGGTCTTTATCCATTCTTTTGTATTTTGTGAACATTTTTTAGGACCAAAAGGTCTGACTCACCTTTTGTGCTCCCTTTATAATCAACAAACTGTCACAGAATCATGTAACTATTAGAGCAAACTCCAGGTCAGAACTAGAGAATCCCAAAGCTTTGGTACACTGAGGCTCCCTGATGTGCCCTGTTCATTCAGCTCTGACCCAGATGTGTTCAGTTTGGTGTTAATAAGCACTGGGAACACACAAAGTTCAAGTGTGAACATTTTTTAGGACCAAAAGGTCTGACTCACCTTTTGTGCTCCCTTTATAATCAACAAACTGTCACAGAATCATGTAACTATTAAGAGCAAACTCCAGGTCAGAACTAGAGAATCCCAAAGCTTTGATACACTGAGGCTCCCTGATGTGCCCTGTTCATTCAGCTCTGACCCAGATGTGTTCAGTTTGGTGTTAATAAGCACTGGGAACACACAAAGCTCCAGAAACTGACCTCAGATAGGTGGAAATCCACTTTAAGAGAAAGAGTACACAGAAGAGGGAAGTCACTCAAACTCAGGAAAGTTCACGACGTGGTTCACTGCAGATGACACCGATCCTGGCACGTGTGTGTGTGTGTGTGTGTGTGTGTGTCTGGAGGTGGGCAGGGATTGCTAGGGGGAGGGGGCAGAAGGGGAGAGAGGAAGCTGCACGGCTAGATGTGGTCACTTCCAGGACAGCCCCAAATGCCATGAACTTATGAGGAAAACAGTCCTGTGTCATATGCAACTATAGTAACCAGTTCCTAAGTAATGTCTGCGGGCTGGATGAATTAATGCACAAGAGTAAATGTGTGCACTGAGTCCAGATATGTTCAATTCTGGACCTACCTAACAGACTTAGCAGTAGCAACAGAGTTACAGAGCTTACAACCTGATGAGATCTGACTGCAGGGAGGGCTCTGCACTGTGCAGCAGGGGCCTTTCGCTGTGAGCATGGAGAAGAGGATGAGGACCAGGAGGGACGCAGATACAGAAGGCCCCAATGACCCACCACCACAGCAGAGGTGTGAGCGCAGAGGGGCGGGCTTCCTGTGTCCAAACTTTCCCAAGCAGATTTCACACAACCAGGCTTGCTATCAAGCCATGATTTAGATGAAGTGTCCCAGCTTTGGAAGCAAGGGACATAGATGCAGGTAACAGCCTTGATGACCCAACTCGAGTGTGGCTGTAGAGGGAGGAGGGTTTCTGCAGGAGAGCCTGTCAGGGCTCCAGGCCTGGTCGAGGCAGCCCTGCACACCAGACTCTGGCCTCCCTGTCTGGGCAAACACAGCTCTTCCTGCCAGATGGCCTCATCCTCCAGTGCTGCCTCCCACCCAACACTGTCACCTGGTCCTGAACACACCAATGGGAGGATGACCTGGAAGGAAAACTCGCTCAAGGTCAGTGAAGGCTGAGGTGGGTGGAGTTGGATGGCCAGATCCTGGGTGCAGCTGGCGCTGGGCCCTGGGAGCCACCTGAACTGGGCCATGCGGTTAGAAGGAGGGAAGCATGGAGTGCCAGCCTTCAACCTTCCAGAAAGGGTGGGTGCAGGTTTGGGCAGAGAATGGACAGGAACAGGCAGCCAAGTGGGCAGGCTCTTCTCCTCTACGGTTGACAAGGCCCCACACGGCCACCCACGGCAGCTGCTGACAGCTGGAAATTGTCCACGGAGGAGAAGGGAGGGCACCTTCCTTTTTCACAAATTGGGAGAAATGAAAATTCTTTTTAAGAGATGGGAGAAGTCATCAGTGTCCGTTGGGAACTAGGTTTGTCTGCTTCCAACAAAACCATCTCATTGTAAAGCAGATCAGTTAAGAGCTCAAACAAACAAACCAAAAGCAGTGTGAGCTCCCGTGAATCACCTGGAAGAAGGACCAGGGATCAGGTGTCAGAGGAGATGGCTCCCCCACCCCCTTCTTCCTGGGACACAGAGGCCGCTGGGTTGGGACAGGAGCGGACAGGAGCCGGCAGGCGCTCCCAGTAAGGGAGTCAGAATTCTCGGATTTGCTGTCCTTTGCATTTTAATTGTAACATTTGCTTTTTGGCCTTGGGCAGCTAGCCAACAACATTATGACCAGCATTTCTCCCAGGCCAGGAGGCTTTCTGCTGCCCTGGAAAGCAGAAGCTGTGCTTCCACTGACACGGGCAGCCCTCTGGGATCACGTGCAAACCCCAGAGTGGAAGGCACGCCTGGGAGGGAGGCAGCTCCAGCAACCACAGGCTGGAGGTTACACGGCCGCCGGACACAGAGTATCGGGACAGGGCGCGCACTCACATCCTTGCACCACCTTGGAACCAGGACCACGTGACGTCGGGCTCATTTCCAGAGCTGTGGCCCTGCTTCCTGGGGTCAGGGGTCTCTCAGCTCCCCAGGCCAAGGACTGAGTTCTTACAGGAGCTGAGTCCATGAAGTTTTATTTACTCAAACACGAAGTTATGACAGTGAAACATGTCGGGGAACCACAGAGATTTTCCTTAAATAAGCAGAACCCATATTAAACTGGTAATAATTAGAAGAGTCTGCTCTGAGGAATGTGCAGTGGGCCAGATTCTCTCCCTGACTTAGGAAAGCTAAAATAACATATTTTCCCTCAAACTGTGTCCCTGAAAGGCTTGCAGGGCACTGTTTTCAGAGGTGGAGGGGGCTCTCCTGGTGCTGGAAATCCACACTTTGTTTTCTTGGCTCTTCTCTCACCCTCCATGTGTCCCTGTCCTCAGCGTCACTCAGAACTGAGCAGTCGGGTGCAGTGGGCCCCAGCGGTCAGAGGCCAGTGCCCTACCCTCTGCAGTGGACCCTTCCCCCGGATGGCTGGCCCCAAGCCAGCCTCAGTCACATTGCAGCCGCTGCATCCCCACCAGGAGCCTGGAGACTCACCCCTTTCTACTCGGCCCACCTGGCATCTGCTCGTCGGGCAACAACGTCGGGCCTAGTAAGCCGGAGGCTGGCTGCGCGCCCCCCACCCCGGCCCCAGTGTGCACTGCCGGGGCCACCTCTCTATCTGGAGGCGTCTCCCCTTGATCCATTGCACAGTCACATGCCTGGCTGGAGCAGTCTCTCAGGGTCTCTGGGGAGAGCAGTATTTAGACTGCGTTCAGTGGAGGCACGATCGTTACTATTATTATTAACGATTGATTGCTACTTAAAATACTGAAAGAAAAGTCTGATTTTTGAAGAATAATAGCAAGGCTTAACATCTGAGGGTCCAGTCTCACGAGGCCAAGGTGCCTGACCAGTGTTGTGGACACCACACTGCTCCCAGAACCCTTTCTCCACATACATCTAGTTAATAAACTGTGCCTGAGAAAGGACCGTGTGTAAGCTCCTTTTGCGAGGCTCAGAGCTATTTCTCATCAGTGTGCAGGCACTGGCTCAGTGTCCATTCATGTAATCCCCCAATAAACCCCAGAAAAGGAATATTCATCATACTACAGCAAAGAAAACAAAGGTCCAGGGAGGATGCGGGATTTGAAAAAACTCATTCCACTGAAGCAGGCACCGCAGAGCTGAGATTCAGGGTTGTTTTTTTTTAATCACTCTCAACCCAGTGCATTTTTTGTCAATCACTGTCCGGTGGTGCTGGCCTCTATGAGTTCACAGCTGGAGGAAGCAGGTGAGAACTCCGCCCTTGTGGTCAGAGACATTTAAAGAGCAAATACTCTGCAAGGTGAGAAGGAGGTTACAATGGAAGCTCTGGGATAAGCTTTCTAGACAGAGGGAACAGCTTGCACTTCAGCGGGAGAAGTTAAACAGTGATGTGTGTGACGGGAGCCGGGTGAGCCAGGGGACAATGGGTTAACACGCCGCTGGGGAATGGGTGGGGCCAGCCTGAGAGCAGGAGTGCCGGCTCTTTACACTTTTGAACAAGCACACTTAAGAGGGTCATGACCCTAACTTGACCAAAGAGGGCTGGGCCCCATCTTTGTGTAGAGACTTCCTAGGACTGTGGCAGCCACACAGGTCACTCTCTGGGGACTAGAATCACTCATGCACAGAGCTGTGACCCGGGCAGCACCAGCGGTCTGCAAAGGAATGACTTTGCAGGGCTCTCCTGAAGGTCAGGAGCTGTCACACTGCTCAAGGGACCTTTCCAGTACGTTAGGCACTTAGGGAAGAACAGGATTTCCAAACTAAACAGATGTCGTGCCCTGCTCTAGAGCTCAGATCCTGAGGTAACACAGACACACAGAGACAAACGCACGGGGAGGGGATGGAACAGGCATGTGCTAAACCCTAGGCAGGGGCCAGGACATCTGAGCTCTTTGGGTTTTGGATTTTTTTTTTTTTTGAAAGAAGAAACAAGGTTTGAGCAGGTAGAGATTTGAGCCACATTCTAGACGGAGGGCAGAGTAAGGATATAGGCAGACGGCTATGGAGATTCAAGGCTCAGCCACAGTGATGGGCCAGATGACCCAGAGCTGGCAGGAGAAAGCCACGGACACCCTGGCCTTGACCCTGCTGGGCAGACTTTAAGCTGGGGAGTGACTTCATCAGATTTGGGCTTTAGAAAAAGACAGTGGTCACCCATTTCATAGCAGCATTAGTCACAACAGCCAAAAGTAGAAGCATCCCAAATGTCAATTGAGGAATGAATGTATTAATAAATGTGCTAAATGTGTACCATAAAATATTATTATCTTTAAAAAGGAAGAGAATTCTTCTAAGCAAGGGGTTTGCACTCCTCTGAGCTTGTGGATACAGTCTTGATTTTCTTTATCACTCATACATGAAAGAGCCCTGCTCCCTGCAGGCTGGTTTCTGAGGAGGGCCTCACCCGACTCTATCCGTGGTTCTGCGCTGCCCAGAGCCTCTCACCTGCAGCCCTGGGAAAGGTGAGCGTTGCCCAGGGGCTGTGGCTAGGCTGCCAGGGGAAGGTCTGTAGGAGGATGATAGAGGCGTGGAACAGCTAGTCTCCAACTGTCAAATGTGACCTGTGCGCGAAAAATCAGATTTCCTTCCCCAGAGCCCACCTAAGGGCTGACAGGTCTGCCGGACCAGTGGGAGCCCGCGGTGCATCCTGTGCAACAGTGAGGAGGGGCTGAGCACTCACGAGCCCATGGCCGGGAGGGTGCCTGGCTCCGGGTTTTCCCTAATGAAGCCTATGTTAAAATTCCACTTTCTTCAGGCCTCCTAGGTTGTGGAGCTGGGGTAGACCTTTCTATGCATATATCAGTGAGTCATTAGCCCTATGTGCAATCGGTAAAAACCGTATTATAATTTATAATGCGGATGGAAATCACACTTTGGTAATTTGGGTATAAAAGGTCATGTAACGTACTGTATCAACAATATCAAAATACTTTATGTGGCTAAAGCATACATAGTAATACTTCCACTTATTTTAAAGGGTTGAAAATACTATTCTAATATAGGACTTTGAGTTTCTAGTTCTGTCTTCAATGTACTGGAGGACATCCGTGCTCCCAATTATTAACGCATAGCCACTCCAGGCCTCCGAGCCACTTCCGTGTCTTCTTTGTGAGAATTAAGCTAGCTGGTTTCTGTTTTCTGTTATCCTTCTAGCCTGGCTTTCTTCTTTTGGGTGTTACAGAAGCAACTGAGGTCGAAAGAGCTGGGTACGGCTCCAGTGTTCCATTACGGGTCACGTGGTCCTCCAGCCTGCAGACATGCTGCCTCAGAGAGCACCCTGTTCTACGCATGCACAGAAAACCTGAGCGGTTCTGGCTACACACCTCCACTGATCATTCACAGGGAATGAAAATATTGACACAGAACTTTTTTTCTAATACAAGGACTTCCAACTACTTCTCAGACTTACTATTCTTGCCAAATGGCAAGTGTGTGTATAGATAATACTTGGGACTTTTTGAATCTCATATCACAACCACGCTTACTTACTTTTAAAACCATGGGGGGTGGCAGTGAGGTGAATTAGTCTTAGACACAACACACACTCACAACGCCACTGTTTTCTTTTAAAAAAATCTATATTAAATACAGATTAAATTTTCTAGCAAGGTATGCTGGTTAAACATAGTAAACCTTTGGAAAGGGGTAATACAACTCCTGCAAAATTTAATCTCTGAGAACAATTTTAAGCACTGAATCAATTACAGCAAAGACAAGATGAGACGCTCGACTGTGACATCATTCAGAGAATCTGGGGCTTCCAAAGACAATGACAACAAAAACTTTTGGGGGGTTGATTTTTCAATACAGCGTCACCCTTTGTATGTTCCACAGACACTGTATCAGCAGGCAGGCTACAACTAGCATCAGCAAAATACTTGTGGAAGAGATACACACATAGTGTCACCAACTTCAGGCAACAAAAGTCTGATGATTTCACTTCCATTTTATAGTATAATCCAAACACTCAGCCCATAAAACCGATGATTCTCCTCCTGCTGTGGATCCTGACAAAGTGTTCAGAAAGCAGGGCAGATAACCAGGGCTACTTAGTGTCTACACCAAAAATCCGAGTGGAAAGTACAGAAAACACTAACAGAAAATGGAGAGCCTCGTCTGGCCGTGGTTGCTGTGCATACCTGGCTTGTTCACACCGTTTGGATCAATAGTTCGGACGTCCTTTAATTAAGAGACGGCTTGTATTTGATGTATATAACTCCCTTCTGGGAGTCGCCAGCATTCTGTGCTATTTTCATTCTTAGAGACATTCAAAGAAGAAAAGCCCTGTGCGAATTCTGGACCGGCTGTCCTGCAGTCACCTCGCTGTGCCCTGGGACAGCAGGGACCTGTCCCTGTGAGCTCATCCTGCAGCGTCCTGTGTGCTGACCCCGGTGGATGCTCCACCCAAAGTCCCAAACGAAGACTCGGCGCTGGATCGTGCCCTCGGTCCCACCAGTTTGAGCCCAGTCTGTCTATAAAGAGTTGACTTTAGCCACTGTCTTCTATTGGCTCCATGAAAGTCTGGTAACCAAAAAAAAAAATGGACAAAAGCACTGCAAAAGCACCACAGAAGGTCCTATCAGGCCAGAAAAGATGCACATGCATGTCTCCAAAGGTAAATTACAGTGATGTCCAAGGTTACCCGGAGGCCATCGGGCAGCTCTATTTACGTAAACTTCACCACCTTCATTCGCACTTGTGACTCAGATTCCATGCAGGGCCCTGGAGCCAGCTTACACAGCTTGACAACGCATATGTTGTTACCTAGACCCTACATATCAGCCCAGAGAAGCCACGTGTCATTACAAAAACTTTATTTTAAATATCCCTCATTACTGATGGAAAACCAGTGGGTGAAGCTAGAACAGGAGGCCTAAATGCTTTGGATCATCATCCCTGTTGACAAAATGCATATTGAGAATACTCCTGTAATAAGTGATCATCTGATTATAATGCACATAGTCAGTGGTATAATATATGTTATGCATTAAGAAAAGAAAATCATGAGATAAAAATTAAAGTTCCTGCTCCTCAATAGAATATTGTCCCTAGGGAAAATATGAATCTTTGATTATTTTCTAGCTCTGTCACAAAATATATAATATGCATATTCAGATAATTTCTTCTTTTAAGCCTTCTTTCACCTCACAGTTGCCTTCTGTGTGTGTGTGTGTAGTGAGGTTTAAGATTCACTCTCTTAGCAGTACATTTCTAGTTGCATCACATTTTCTTCATCCATTCATTCATTAATGGACATTTAGATTTTTTCCATATCTTGGCTCTTGTGAACAACGCTGCTGTGAACACAAGGGTGCAGATATTTCTTTGAGATACTGATTTAGTTTCCAGGAGTGGGGTTGCAGGGTCATATGGTAGTTCTATTTTTAGTTTTTTGAAGCCCCTCAATACTGTTCTCCACAGTGGTTGCACCAATTCACTTTGTCACCAGCAGTGCACAAGGGTTCCCTTTTCTCCACATTCTCACCAATACTTGTTACATCTTATCTTTTTGATAATAGCCATTCTGACAGGTATGAAAAGATATTCATGGTTCAATCTGCATTTCCATGTATCTGTCAGCCATGTGTTATGTCTTTGGAAAAATATCCATTTGGGTCCTTTGCTCACTTTTTAAGTGGATTACTTGTGAGGTTTTTTTGCTATTGATTTAGTTGTATGAATTCCTTGTATATATGCTGGACGTGAACCCCTTATCAGACATATGGTTGTACACAGTCTTCTTTCATCCCAATTTTAATCTTTTAAAATCAGCAGGCCAAGTCAAATACACAAATACATTTTTCATTAAAAAAAAATGGATTGAGTGCATTAGATTTCTTTCTTTTCAGATTTTTTAGAAATAAGTTTTTCTGAATACAATACTAAAGTAATGCATAATCCTCTAAGTTGAAATCTGGAGTAACTGGATGTTGGAGGAGATCTCCTCAGAGCTGGCCACGCAGCTATGACTTAGGCAGCAATCAAACCAGGCTTGTGGTTGGGACCATGAAACTGCACAGGCTCCCTGAAACCAGGAGGCTCCGAGCCGGTGCTCACGCCCCGCTGCGTGACTCCTGGCAGCCTGCCGTCTCCAGCAGGGCCACCGCCTCGCTGTGTGGCTGCCTTCTTGTTCCTTTACAGTTTTGTGGAGTGGGCCTGTCAGACTTGCATCTCTCATTAGATGTCTCAACTGATGTCAGGAAACAGACTGATAATAAAGAAATATAAATTTAAGGCAAACCCTTTGTAGCTTTTTTCTTATTTTATTGATCTAAACAGGGCATTCTTCCAATATTGTTTGAGAAAACAACAAAAAAAGAATGGTACTCATAAGGGGTTGACATACCAGTAAAAGAGCAATTACTGTTTCCCCCTCATTCTTTCTAGAGAAGCACAGTTATTGGTGATTTCCTCCAGTGAAGGCAATCAACAAAAAGCAGGCTCACATTTCCAGGGCAACGTTTCAGCCTGCCTTCCCTGAAAACATTGTTCATGTGAACAGACCCTTTTCATTAAGAGAATGTTTTTGTAACTGTCTCAGGCGGGCAGTGGGGTGTGTCTTACAGGTGCTCTTTGAAAAGGATTCTGTGGTCAAATAAACTTGAGTGACCGTGGGTGGTGACGTCAGACAGGCCTCTTCGCTGCAGAGTCCTTCACTTCCCAGAGTCCTTAATATAAAATGCACAGGAAGTAGCTTTGTGCATGCAGGGCCTTCCACTGACAACTTTTTTTTTCAAGAACAACTTTAACACTAACATGTGTCTAAGGAACAAAGCCCAGAATCACAAGCTGAAGACGCACCAAGCCATGTGCTGCCCTTGAAAGGAGAGCCACGGGCAAGGCCAGTGACACTCTCTCAGCGGACCCTCTGAGAAGCAAGGAACCGGATCTCCCTTCATTTACTGGGGGCAGATTTATGCTTCAATAGGGCCTCCCCTTGGCCAGAGACGAACAGTAAGAGAGCGAATTAAATTCCTATTTGCTTAGATGCTTATTCTTTTCAATCTATTTGGGCTAACCCTTCAGAGATAAAGCCTAAAAAAAGCTAAAGATTCAGGCCCGCGATGTGAGGACTGGAAATGGAATAGACCAGGAGGGACCCTGGCTGCCCACAGCAGCATCCAGTAATGTCATGTGAACCACATACGTCATTTAAAATTTTCTACTGAAAAGTCAGAGAGTTAGTTGCTCAGTCATGTCCAATTTTTGTGACCCCAGGCTCCTCCATCCATGGAATTTTCCCAGGCAGGAATACTGGAATGGGCTGCCATTTCCTTCTCCAGGTCACATTAATAAAAAAATAAAAAGAAATACATTTTAACAATAGACTTCATTGAATGCAATATATCCCAGATCTTTTTATTTCAATGTGTAACTAATTTTAAAAAGCATTACGATTTAGTACAGGAGAAAGTATACAAGAAATCTTACTTTAGACTCACAGCACATCTTAGCTTGGACAAGCCACATTTCAAGCAGCCAAAAGCCACTGAATGCAATTCATGGTCACCTCACTGGTTAAAGTCTAGAAGCCACAACATCAATAATCAAAGCAGCAGCAGTAAAACAGTTAACGTTTGCTGAGCACTTCCTACACGCCAGGCACTTTCCATGCATCGCCTCCCTGAACCCTCATCATGTCCCTAAGCCCTGCTGCCACTGTGCCGGCCTCTAGCAGGTGAGGAAACTAAGGTGCAGAGGAGCGCCCCAGCGTTACAGAGTGGCGGTGCTGACTCTGTGCTGCAAGATCCCATGTGGACTTGGACCAGGGACCTCCTGTTAGAAAATCCTTAAACTCGGTAAAGGTACCTTTTATCATGAGGTCTAACCCTTTTTTTACAGATTGGAAAATGGAATCGATTGCTGGGAAAATCATACAATATAGAAATTCATATTAAGTTCAATCAGTTATGTAGCTGGCTACAGTCACACTAAATTTAATTTAAACGTGTCTACTTTATTTTAAAAAATTATCAATTTGGCTCTCTAACTTGTATTGCATTCATATAGAGAGAGCAAGAACTAATATATATAATAACCTAAAGAACTAATATATATTATATAAATAATAATTTAAAAAAAAATCTTGCTTAATGGAGTTAGACATTTGAAAATATCTATTTCATTGTTTTAAAACTAATAGTTATGCTGAGGTCTTCAGCCGCATTCTATCTATTGAGTTTTTTCTCACCGGGGAGATGCAGACTTGGGGAAGTGGCAGCCTAGGCAAACCTGGAGGTTATCTGTCGGGGCAGGAGCGGGAGCGGGCCGTGCAGCGCCGTCCGCTGAATGACTGTTTCCCTGGGGTCCTGTGAGCACACCGATCACAGGGCCCTGCAGCCCATGAGCCACGAAAGCAAACTTTTCACCTGGCAGTTGTGGGATGTCTATGGGCCTCACGTTTCTTTCTCTGTTAAATGAGAACTGGAGCAAGAACCCATAGAGTTCTGAACCCCTTCATTCACTCAACAGATACTTACTGAGCCCTTATATGTCAGGCACTATTACAGGGACGACTTCAAAGTTCAAGAAATTACTCTGTTTTATGAGACACGTGAATTATTGGGGTGGGGGGGCTGTCAATGAACTCAAGCTCATAGTCCAACAGGACCCTGGGTCACCAGCCCTGCGCAAATGTCCAAAGAATACCCCACAGGTGTGTGGGCCCATTCCAGGACTCTAGTAACTCCCTCCAGGCATGCCCTAGAGCATGGTGACTTAGCCCTGTCAGGGGTCTCTGGCAGCTAGTGGCCAGCACCCCACCACTGACATGGTCACCCCTGCCTGGAAGAAGCTTCATCCCCCTCTGCTAGGCTATGAGGTATAGTGATATAAACCCCCAACACACAGTCTCACTTTCAAGTACCATAAAGCAGAAACAGGCATGCATTTACTGTTCATTGTGTAATTCAAACTGTTAAATGCATTTTACCCTTGGGTGAACTGCTATCAGAGAAAGGCTATTTCAGAATGGAGCAGCTGCCTTCTCTCCAGGACAAAGCTGAGCTAGAACAAGCTGGGTTTTCTTCTGGTTCTGGGGAGTGGCAGGGAGAGATTTCTTCACCTAGTGGCACTTTTGAGTTGCCAGGATGGAGACAAAAGAAACGAAAAGAAAAGCATGTGTTTTATGTGAAATTTATGTTGTTTCTACAACAGTGAGAGAGCCAGTTTCTAACTCCAGGACTTCACAGATCCCTTTCTAAGCAAGTTTAGGGTGAGTATAATTAAGGCGTCTTCACAAGACTCTTGCTTTCACTTGGTAAGCTTTCAGGTTGGACAGGCTGGGGCAGGTGGAGGTGGAATGCTGGCCTGAGAGCAAGCCGTCAGGAATGCCAAGCTCCAAGCCTCTGCTGCACTGCCAAGCACACAGAAAGCCCAGAAGAAGGAGCAATTAACTCCACGGCAAGAAGAAGAAAGCCCATGAGTGTCTTCTAGTGTAATATGAGAGAAGATGGATGAGTACGAGCCGAATTTAGTGGTTTTGGCCTAGCCCAGGCTTTTCCCACCTTAACACTACCAATATTTGGGGTTGGGGACCATTCTTTGTGGTGGGGGGGTGTCCCTGGCCTTTCTCCACTAGACGCCTATAACACACCTGGTGTGAAAACTAGAAACTGCCTCAGACATTGCCGAATGCTCCCCGGAGGACCTGTGAAGTGCAAGCCGCTCAGTCATGTCTGACTCTTTGTGACCCGATGGCCTATACAGTCCATGGAATTCTCCAGGCCAGAATACTGGAGTCGGGAGCTGTTCCCTTCTCCAGGGTATCTTCCAAACCCAGGGATCAAACCCAGGTCTCCCACAGTGCAGAAGTATTCTTTACCAGCTGAGCCACCAGGTAAAGAATACCTGGTATGTCACACTGTAACACACCCTGTGTGAAAACCAGAAACTGCTTCAGACATTGCCAAATGTTCCCTGGAGGAGTTAGGGGGAGGCAAAATTGTTCCCAGTTAAGAACTGTTGGTCTAGACTGCCATATTCCTTAACTCTGTTAAGCTGATTTGCAACTCAAGTTCTAACTTTGAGGGTAACAGCTTGTGCACAGTAGTCAATCATTACTGGCAGTTTGAAGGAGAGAGAATATTTGATTTGAAATAAAATAAGTGTTTCTAAAGGCTACCAGCTTATCACAATATTTAAATGTGACAGTCTGTTTTAAAAACAACAGAAGGAAACTCACAGACAGCTGCTACATCCCAGTAAAGTCACTGTCACCTACAATGCTAATTTCATTTCCAGAGGTAAATGGGAAAGAAGAAAGAACTATTAGTTACATGTGTGCGAGCAAAGTCAAGACCGGAGCTCCTCCTCAGACTCACGGGTGGCAGCAAAATTTGACCTCCTATCATTATTTTCTAGACGTTTTTTTTTTTTTTAATTCCCTCTGTTCTATGTCTTTTGATTTGAAGATTCAAAAGTTTATCTGGTTGATGGTTCAAAATTTTATAGCTTCCTCACACACTTACATAGAGTAAATTACATGAATCACCTGTGTAAAGGAGACTCAGCCACACCCATGCTACATGGAAATATAAAATGAAACAGGAATCCTACACAGAGTACAAAAAAGAATAAAATACTTGGGATATGAATCACATAATTAAATGACCTTTGCTTTCTCTGTCCTTGACATTCAATTTTCCTTCATTGAAAAGTCCTCATTTACTGCCTGGGCTAAGTTGTTTCAGTCATCTCCGACTCTTTATGACCCTACCAGGCTCCTCTGGCCATGGGATTCTCCAGGCAAGAATACTGAAGCCCGTTGCCATGCCCTCCTCCAGGGGATTCTCCTGACTCAGGGATAGAACCTGTGTCTCTTAGGTCTCCTACATTGGCTGGCAGGTTTTTTACCACCAGTGCCACCTGGAACTGTGGTCTTCTCAGCAATGTGCCAACCCTGTGCCGATCCAGACACACAGACAGATAGGACATGACTTCAGTAACAAATAACAAATAACCACCAACCACTTGACTTTCACAACACTCTGGCATGAAGCAAACTCACTGTTCATAATGTTTCTTGAGGTTACAGTTAATACCTATTTCCAAAATAAATGAAAGTGAAACTTATTCTTCTTGGTCGTAATATTTAAGAGTTGTCATAGTTATGACCTTTCAATATGCACTTAAAGTCACCTTACTGAGTTTCACACAAAAATAATTAGTTTTCTTCTAATTACTAAAGACACTCTGAAGATCAGATATTACTTTGAACTGCCTGCCAATTTCCACTAATTTAAATTAAAAAAAAAAGAAAGAAATCTAAACTCCTGACTTCTTTGGGTGATGGTGAATATGGCAGATAAAGCTCAGGCCCTTCTATTCAAGAGGTCTGATCATAAATGCATGAAGTTAAGATATGCTTTTCCTTGATAACTCAATTCTAATCCAACTACTAATTCCTTAAAAATACATTGAAATCAATATAAGCTATTCATTTTAGAGATGAATTCTCTGAAAAGTGAAATAATAAAACACTTGGTATTCTCCTTCAGACATGCTTGTTTTTCTACGTACTCCAAAATCACTTTGCCAACAAAGGTCCATCTAGTCAAGGTTGTGGTTTTTCTAGTGGTCATGTATGGATGTGAGAGTTGGACTGTAAAGAAAGCTGAGCACTGAAGAATTGATGCTTTTAAATTGTGGTGTTGGGGAAGACTCTTGAGAGTCCCTTGGAATGCAAGGAGATCCAACCAGTCCATCCTAAAGGAGATAATTCCTGGGTGTTCATTGGAAGGACTGATGTTGAGGCTGAAATTCCAATACTTTGGCCAACTGATGCGAAGAGCTGACTCATCTGAAAAGACCCTGATGCTGGGAAAGATTGAGGGCAAAAGGAAAAGGGGACGACAGAGGATGAGATGGTTGGATCGCCTCACCGACTCTATGGACATAGGTTTGGGTGAACTCCGGGAGTTGGTGATGGACAGGGAGGCCTGGCATGCTGCAGTTCATGGGGCCACAAAGAGTCAGACACGACTGAGTGACTGAACTGAACTGAATGAGAAAATTCATGAATTAAGATGATCATAATCTAATCTTTTGTTGGTTCAAAAAGTTCCCCCACCACTGCCTTTAAAAAAATAATTCATGCTTCCTGGTGAATAAAAATGTGTTTGGATTTTAGAAGTTTATTTGAAATCCAGTCATACCCTAGACGTGTTCAGTGTGTGCAGCCAGTATTTATTTAGTGCCTACTGTGTACCTGGGATAGGGCTGAACATTGTGGGATGAATGAATCAGACTGCTGCTTTTCACATAGAGTTTCCAATCTAGTGAGAAATTGGTACCAGAACATAAACAATGATAATGCAGTTTAGAACATCATAAAAGGAGTACAGAGGACTTCAGGCTCACTCTGCGGCTTTATACATAGTTTCTTCCACAATCAATGACTGATTGCACGTGTGGAGCTACAACACTTCCCATCATAGAGACTCAGACTGACTTCCTAAGGCAGCCAGCAAGGGGGCCAGTGCAGAAAGGCCTTGTGAACCCCTGAAGAATCTGATGTTGCTGGGACTTCTGTCACTGAATGTAGATTTCCAAATAGAACCCCACTCTTTTTTACATAGCTGATTTTATTCCTGGATGAATAGCAAATATCTTTTGATGCCATAGACTTGACCTGACAACTTCAGAAGTTTATAGTGGAATTCTAAATGTTCCAATGACCTCTTACCTAGTTAATAGCGAAAGTATATACAAAGGTTACCAAATTTCTCATGCCCCATAAACAAAATCAGATAAACATCCAGTGCCTATTTAATCTTAACCTGAGATTTTCTGGGAAAAGGCATGCTATCTCTGAAACATGGCAGTTCAAAAGACATGTTTTATGAGCAGACAGAGAAAAACAAAGGCAAAGAACATCTCCCTCCAGTAATCCAGTGACCTGATGCGGAAATGCAGAGCAAAGGAGTTGGGAAAGCACTTTAAATATTACTCTGTAATAGTTCAAATCAGCCTTGAAATAAGAACAGCAATGCGTAAAAGGTATTGAAAAGGTCTGATTCACCCACTTTGCACTTACCAAAGCTTTTCCCTGATGTCATTACAGTAAACAGAGAATGCATGTAGCTACACAGATCTCCCAAGCTCATCTTTTTCTTAAGCATCTCGATCCTACCTGAATTTAAGATTAATATTTCTTTGAATATATGTATATAGTATTTCTGCAGAAATCTTACAGGCAATATAGCTATAGAGGTATAATCCACTTCTTATGCTTCCCTCAGTGGAGCCACTCCTCTGAGCACACATGGCCAGATTCCAAGCTTGATGTGGAGAGGCATCTCCACAATAAAACTTCGCTAAGCAGTTTTGGTTGTAACAAGGGCCACTGGAGACAAGGCTGGATCTACCCCACGTATTACCAAGCTTGTTTAAAAACACCTGCTTACACACTGTGACCCTCACAGAGCTCTGAATCTTTGCCTCACCATCAGTATATGAGTTAGAGGACAGTCATATGCTGGAGATTAGTTAGTCTAGGAAAGAGATGATATCAGTCAGGTGCCTGGAGGGCACCCATCTCTTCCTTCAGTAGCTTAGGGGTGGCTCCCTGCTCCCAGGGCTGCTCGGTGCATGTCAGGCCGTGCTTTCTCTGGAGCCACTGTGAAAGCATGCGAGAGTGTGACCAAGCATGGATGCATGGAAATTCTTCCTTAAATATCCACACACTCAAGTGTTCCTAGACACTCTCTACAAATGAAGACCTCAGCACTAACCCTGCATGATGCTCGGTCTCCACCACCCCTAGAACAGAGGGGCTCTGCCCCAGCCAGGCCATTCCATTCTGGACTCAGAGTTGATGCCTTGAACCTCTAGGAGCCTCTGCTGCCCTTCCTCATCCCTGCACACTCACCTCCCTGTCCCCCTGCGGAGTCTGGTGTGGCCCCTGAGAGTTCCTCTCCTTCCCATTAGGTGTCCTTAGTTCTCATCGCTGGTCCTCAGCTTCCACTCTCTCCCACCATCTCTCCCACCCTCCACACCTGTCCTCCAGGTTCCTCACGCAGCAGGGAGTGTACAACAGAATTTCCAGTCCAGGTTTATTCTGCTACTTGACGTCAATGGAGCATCTGATGATCAGGCCCCTGCTATGGTGTGCTGAAAAAGAACCTAACCGTTCGCTTGTTCCTCGGAGCTCCATTCATTTATAGTGAGGTTGCTCACATTTAATACTGCATGGGTTCTTTTTTTTTTTTTTTAAACAGAGAGACAATTTCCCTGGGACCTCAGTTGGAGAACTCTGAAATGATAAAAAGTTCATCCACACATCTCTGCTTCTGTTCACTCCTGAGTTACTGGTACTAGACTCATCCTCCTGCTATCAACAACCAAAAACCTGAGTGAAATAGCTGAGGCAACAGCCACGGTCAGTGCCAGCCTAAACCAAAGAAGGAAAGGGAAACACACAGTAAACACGTGGCTCATGGGCAGCTTTCTCTTCTCCTAATTCCATTAATACGCAGGTGACGTCTGAGACATCACTGGAGGGCGAGGTTCACCTGCACACACCATC
This sequence comes from Madoqua kirkii, assembly GCA_006408675.1. Lineage (NCBI taxonomy): Eukaryota > Metazoa > Chordata > Mammalia > Artiodactyla > Bovidae > Madoqua > Madoqua kirkii. Next base: position 103,125 of record SJYC01100120.1, read on the forward strand.
ACGTGGTGATCTGTTGCTACAAAACGGTTCAGTCTGCACAGACGTCCAAAAGAATTTAGATTATCCTCAAAATGAGTAAATAGGATTTTAAATCTCATGAAATCCACAGGCTCCTCCCCAAGGGGGACGTCTATGACCCCCAAGTTTGAGAGCAACTTTACAGCAATTTCAAAATTGCCACCACTACTGAAGCAGCTCAAGGTGGGATTGGACTTGCTCCCAGCAGCCAGCCAGCTGGGGACACGTGGTGGCTTAGAGCTGTGTAGGAACAGTGCACGTGCACAGTGATGGGTTTGTTCAGCACTTTTCTTGTGAACCTCTGGGTTCTTCACAGCCCCCTCCCTCTGGAGGCAGAGCCACTATTCAGGAAAAGGCCAGTGCTGCAGGCTAGATGCTTCCTCCAGCTTTCTGAATGCCATTTTCACACGCCTGCCTGCTCTGTCTCATACCCACTGTGGCGGCCCCTGTGGTCCTGAGACTCTCCGTGGTCGACTTCTCCTGTGTGCACGCTTTCCTAATGCCCAGCATCTGAACCCATGCTCTCCTTTCAGAGCCACCCTGGTGGTCCATCTCAGGCCCCACGAAGGTGCCAGGGTGCATGGCACCAGACTCAGCCATGGAATGTTGTAGATAGCCTGGTAGACTCCCTCCCAGCAGCAAGTCCACGGCATATCCTTGCCCCAACTTCCCATCCAGTGTCAAAATAACCGTCTCACAATTGGCATTCACAACTGAGACAGACCTTTTGAGGAAAGTATTAACAAGTATTTTGACCAGAAAAAAAGAAGTTAGTGTCTTTCTAGCAGCTTTACCAAAGGATTGAAATTTTCTCTCTTACAACTATAAAGCTTACGATAAACGATTTTAGATGTTGACTTAGAAACGTGGAAGGAGTTCATATTTTCTGAACCACTTAAGTTATTTTGTGAACACAGAAGCTGGGGGTTTGTTGTCCCTGATAAAGACATCAAAAATGCAAATGGGGCTATTCTTACATGATTATTAAGACAAAATGAAGTGTGTCAGAGGCTCTGAGAAAGCTCCAAGGGTCTCTGGGGCTACACCACGCTTCAGATCCATGCGCCAGCACCTACTGGGCCCGTCCAGCTTTTGTGTGACTGTCACTTTGGCGCTGAAGAACTCACAAACCACTGTAGACTAAATTCTCAGTTTCGGAAACGCAAGGGAAAGAACAGGCTTTGGGGCTGAAGGCTCCCTATGGGCAGAGACCATATTTTCTGACTATGGAAGCCAGTACCCAGCAGCTTTTTTGGTACAGAGTATATGCAGGAAATATTTAATGCATGTCTACTGAGTTGAACTGAAAAATGAAAATGAAACATGACATAAGATTCAGCAAAATTTTATCAGTCTACTAAGATCGAGCGCCCTTGGGGCGCTGTGAGCACAGTGTGATGGGGTAAGAGCCAGGGCCCACCAGGCCTGGGGGTCTGGGAGTCTCTGGAGAGCCCCACAGGAGGATCTGTAGGATGAGAACACTCATGCCATGTGCGCGGGCAGCTTCTTTACTATGGGATTGGCTGTCCCTTCACTTTCCCTGTATGTGTCTAAATGCAGCTCCACAAGAGCCTGGCACTGGCAGTAACAGGCAGGGAAGGAAGATGTAGGAGTGTCTGAATGACACTGTCTTTCTGCAAGAATTCTCCAGTTGCTCAATACCTGTTAAAAGACACTCTCTTTGTGGGGATTTTATATATATGTAAGAAGGAGGAGTATGGCACTCAAATGCTATCTTTTTTAACCCTATATTTAAAATAACCTGTAATTCAGTTCAATTCAGTCATGTCTGACTCACTGCTACCCCATGCACTGCAGCACGCCAGGCCTCCCTGTCCATCACCAACTCCTGGAGTTTACCCACACTAGTGTCCACTGAGTCAGTGACGCCATCCAGCCATCTCATCCTCTGTCATCCTCTTCTCCTCCTATCTTCAATCTTTCCCAGCATCAGGGTCTTTTCAAATGAGTCAGCTCTTCGCATCAGATGGCCAAAATATTGGAGTTTCAGCCTCAACATCAGTCCTTCCAATGAACACTCAGAATTGAATTACCTTTAGGATGGACTGGTTGGATCTCCTTGCAGTCCAAGGGACTCTCAAGAGTCTTCTCCAACACCATAGTTCAAAACCATCAATTCTTCACCACTCAGCTTTCTTCACAGTCCAACTCTCATATCCATACATAACTACTGGAAAACCATAGCCTTGACTAGATGGACCTTTGATGGCAAAGTAATGTCTCTGCTTTTAAATATGCTGTCTAGGTTGGTCATAACTTTCCTTTCAAGGAGTAAGAGTCTTTTAATTTCATGGCTGCAATCACCATCCGCAGTGATTTTGGAGCCCCAAAATAAAGTCTGACACTGTTTCTACTGTTTCCCCATCTATTTCCCATGAAGTGATGGGACCAGATGCCTTGATCTTAGTTTTCTGAATGTTGAGCTTTAAGCCAACTTTTTCACTCTCCTCTTTCATTTTTATCAAGAGGCTCTTTAGGTCCTCTTCACTTTCTGCCATAAGGGTGGTGTCATCTGCATATCTGAGGTTATTGATATTTCTCCCAGCAACCTTGATTCCAGCTTGTGTTTCTTCCAGTCCAGCATTTCTCATGATGTACTCTGCATATAAGTTAAATAAGCAGGGTGACAATATACAGCCTTGACGTACTCCTTTTCCTATTGGGAAACAGTCTGTGGTTCCATGTCCAGTTCTAACTGTTGCTTCATGACCTGCATTTACAGGTTTCTCAGGAGGCAGGTCAGGTGGTCTGGTATTCCCATCTCTTTCAGAATTTTTCACAGTTTGTCATGATCCACACAGTCAAAGGCTTTGGCAGAGTCAATAAGCAGAAATAGATGTTTTTCTGGAACTCTCCTGCTTTTTCCATGATCCAGCAGATGTTGGCAATTTGATCTCTGCTTCCTCTGCCTTTTCTAAAACCAGCTTGAACGTCTGGAAGTTCATGGTTCACGTACTGTTGAAGCCTGGCTTGGAGAATTTTGAGTATTACTTTACTAGTGTGTGAGATGATTGCAATTGTGCAGTAGTTTGAGCATTCTTTGGCCCTGTCTCTTATACACATCTAAAGGTAATTCAATTCTGAGTGTTCATTGGAAGGACTGATGTTGAGGCTGAAACTCCAATATTTTGGCCATCTGATGCGAAGAGCTGACTCATTTGAAAAGACCCTGATGCTGGGAAAGATTGAAGATAGGAGGAGAAGAGGATGACAGAGGATGAGATGGCTGGATGGCGTCACTGACTCAGTGGACACTAGTGTGGGTAAACTCCAGGAGTTGGTGATGGACAGGGAGGCCTGGCGTGCTGCAGTGCATGGGGTAGCAGTGAGTCAGACATGACTGAATTGAACTGAATTACAGGTTATTTTAAATATAGGGTTAAAAAAGATAGCATTTGAGTGCCATACTCCTCCTTCTTACATATATATAAAATCCCCACAAAGAGAGTGTCTTTTAACAGGTATTGAGCAACTGGAGAATTCTTGCAGAAAGACAGTGTCATTCAGACACTCCTACATCTTCCTTCCCTGCCTGTTACTGCCAGTGCCAGGCTCTTGTGGAGCTGCATTTAGACACATACAGGGAAAGTGAAGGGACAGCCAATCCCATAGTAAAGAAGCTGCCCGCGCACATGGCATGAGTGTTCTCATCCTACAGATCCTCCTGTGGGGCTCTCCAGAGACTCCCAGACCCCCAGGCCTGGTGGGCCCTGGCTCTTACCCCATCACACTGTGCTCACAGCGCCCCAAGGGCGCTCGATCTTAGTAGACTGATAAAATTTTGCTGAATCTTATGTCATGTTTCATTTTCATTTTTCAGTTCAACTCAGTAGACATGCATTAAATATTTCCTGCATATACTCTGTACCAAAAAAGCTGCTGGGTACTGGCTTCCATAGTCAGAAAATATGGTCTCTGCCCATAGGGAGCCTTCAGCCCCAAAGCCTGTTCTTTCCCTTGCGTTTCCGAAACTGAGAATTTAGTCTACAGTGGTTTGTGAGTTCTTCAGCTCCAAAGTGACAGTCACACAAAAGCTGGACGGGCCCAGTAGGTGCTGGCGCATGGATCTGAAGCGTGGTGTAGCCCCAGAGACCCTTGGAGCTTTCTCAGAGCCTCTGACACACTTCATTTTGTCTTAATAATCATGTAAGAATAGCCCCATTTGCATTTTTGATGTCTTTATCAGGGACAACAAACCCCCAGCTTCTGTGTTCACAAAATAACTTAAGTGGTTCAGAAAATATGAACTCCTTCCACGTTTCTAAGTCAACATCTAAAATCGTTTATCGTAAGCTTTATAGTTGTAAGAGAGAAAATTTCAATCCTTTGGTAAAGCTGCTAGAAAGACACTAACTTCTTTTTTTCTGGTCAAAATACTTGTTAATACTTTCCTCAAAAGGTCTGTCTCAGTTGTGAATGCCAATTGTGAGACGGTTATTTTGACACTGGATGGGAAGTTGGGGCAAGGATATGCCGTGGACTTGCTGCTGGGAGGGAGTCTACCAGGCTATCTACAACATTCCATGGCTGAGTCTGGTGCCATGCACCCTGGCACCTTCGTGGGGCCTGAGATGGACCACCAGGGTGGCTCTGAAAGGAGAGCATGGGTTCAGATGCTGGGCATTAGGAAAGCGTGCACACAGGAGAAGTCGACCACGGAGAGTCTCAGGACCACAGGGGCCGCCACAGTGGGTATGAGACAGAGCAGGCAGGCGTGTGAAAATGGCATTCAGAAAGCTGGAGGAAGCATCTAGCCTGCAGCACTGGCCTTTTCCTGAATAGTGGCTCTGCCTCCAGAGGGAGGGGGCTGTGAAGAACCCAGAGGTTCACAAGAAAAGTGCTGAACAAACCCATCACTGTGCACGTGCACTGTTCCTACACAGCTCTAAGCCCACCACGTGTCCCCAGCTGGCTGGCTGCTGGGAGCAAGTCCAATCCCACCTTGAGCTGCTTCAGTAGTGGTGGCAATTTTGAAATTGCTGTAAAGTTGCTCTCAAACTTGGGGGTCATAGACGTCCCCCTTGGGGAGGAGCCTGTGGATTTCATGAGATTTAAAATCCTATTTACTCATTTTGAGGATAATCTAAATTCTTTTGGACGTCTGTGCAGACTGAACCGTTTTGTAGCAACAGATCACCACGTGATGGTGTGTGCAGGTGAACCTCGCCCTCCAGTGATGTCTCAGACGTCACCTGCGTATTAATGGAATTAGGAGAAGAGAAAGCTGCCCATGAGCCACGTGTTTACTGTGTGTTTCCCTTTCCTTCTTTGGTTTAGGCTGGCACTGACCGTGGCTGTTGCCTCAGCTATTTCACTCAGGTTTTTGGTTGTTGATAGCAGGAGGATGAGTCTAGTACCAGTAACTCAGGAGTGAACAGAAGCAGAGATGTGTGGATGAACTTTTTATCATTTCAGAGTTCTCCAACTGAGGTCCCAGGGAAATTGTCTCTCTGTTTAAAAAAAAAAAAAAAGAACCCATGCAGTATTAAATGTGAGCAACCTCACTATAAATGAATGGAGCTCCGAGGAACAAGCGAACGGTTAGGTTCTTTTTCAGCACACCATAGCAGGGGCCTGATCATCAGATGCTCCATTGACGTCAAGTAGCAGAATAAACCTGGACTGGAAATTCTGTTGTACACTCCCTGCTGCGTGAGGAACCTGGAGGACAGGTGTGGAGGGTGGGAGAAATGGTGGGAGAGAGTGGAAGCTGAGGACCAGCGATGAGAACTAAGGACACCTAATGGGAAGGAGAGGAACTCTCAGGGGCCACACCAGACTCCGCAGGGGGACAGGGAGGTGAGTGTGCAGGGATGAGGAAGGGCAGCAGAGGCTCCTAGAGGTTCAAGGCATCAACTCTGAGTCCAGAATGGAATGGCCTGGCTGGGGCAGAGCCCCTCTGTTCTAGGGGTGGTTGGAGACCGAGCATCATGCAGGGTTAGTGCTGAGGTCTTCATTTGTAGAGAGTGTCTAGGAACACTTGAGTGTGTGGATATTTAAGGAAGAATTTCCATGCATCCATGCTTGGTCACACTCTCGCATGCTTTCACAGTGGCTCCAGAGAAAGCACGGCCTGACATGCACCGAGCAGCCCTGGGAGCAGGGAGCCACCCCTAAGCTACTGAAGGAAGAGATGGGTGCCCTCCAGGCACCTGACTGATATCATCTCTTTCCTAGACTAACTAATCTCCAGCATATGACTGTCCTCTAACTCATATACTGATGGTGAGGCAAAGATTCAGAGCTCTGTGAGGGTCACAGTGTGTAAGCAGGTGTTTTTAAACAAGCTTGGTAATACGTGGGGTAGATCCAGCCTTGTCTCCAGTGGCCCTTGTTACAACCAAAACTGCTTAGCGAAGTTTTATTGTGGAGATGCCTCTCCACATCAAGCTTGGAATCTGGCCATGTGTGCTCAGAGGAGTGGCTCCACTGAGGGAAGCATAAGAAGTGGATTATACCTCTATAGCTATATTGCCTGTAAGATTTCTGCAGAAATACTATATACATATATTCAAAGAAATATTAATCTTAAATTCAGGTAGGATCGAGATGCTTAAGAAAAAGATGAGCTTGGGAGATCTGTGTAGCTACATGCATTCTCTGTTTACTGTAATGACATCAGGGAAAAGCTTTGGTAAGTGCAAAGTGGGTGAATCAGACCTTTTCAATACCTTTTACGCATTGCTGTTCTTATTTCAAGGCTGATTTGAACTATTACAGAGTAATATTTAAAGTGCTTTCCCAACTCCTTTGCTCTGCATTTCCGCATCAGGTCACTGGATTACTGGAGGGAGATGTTCTTTGCCTTTGTTTTTCTCTGTCTGCTCATAAAACATGTCTTTTGAACTGCCATGTTTCAGAGATAGCATGCCTTTTCCCAGAAAATCTCAGGTTAAGATTAAATAGGCACTGGATGTTTATCTGATTTTGTTTATGGGAGCATGAGAAATTTGGTAACCTTTGTATATACTTTCGCTATTAACTAGGTAAGAGGTCATTGGAACATTTAGAATTCCACTATAAACTTCTGAAGTTGTCAGGTCAAGTCTATGGCATCAAAAGATATTTGCTATTCATCCAGGAATAAAATCAGCTATGTAAAAAAGAGTGGGGTTCTATTTGGAAATCTACATTCAGTGACAGAAGTCCCAGCAACATCAGATTCTTCAGGGGTTCACAAGGCCTTTCTGCACTGGCCCCCTTGCTGGCTGCCTTAGGAAGTCAGTCTGAGTCTCTATGATGGGAAGTGTTGTAGCTCCACACGTGCAATCAGTCATTGATTGTGGAAGAAACTATGTATAAAGCCGCAGAGTGAGCCTGAAGTCCTCTGTACTCCTTTTATGATGTTCTAAACTGCATTATCATTGTTTATGTTCTGGTACCAATTTCTCACTAGATTGGAAACTCTATGTGAAAAGCAGCAGTCTGATTCATTCATCCCACAATGTTCAGCCCTATCCCAGGTACACAGTAGGCACTAAATAAATACTGGCTGCACACACTGAACACGTCTAGGGTATGACTGGATTTCAAATAAACTTCTAAAATCCAAACACATTTTTATTCACCAGGAAGCATGAATTATTTTTTTAAAGGCAGTGGTGGGGGAACTTTTTGAACCAACAAAAGATTAGATTATGATCATCTTAATTCATGAATTTTCTCATTCAGTTCAGTTCAGTCACTCAGTCGTGTCTGACTCTTTGTGGCCCCATGAACTGCAGCATGCCAGGCCTCCCTGTCCATCACCAACTCCCGGAGTTCACCCAAACCTATGTCCATAGAGTCGGTGAGGCGATCCAACCATCTCATCCTCTGTCGTCCCCTTTTCCTTTTGCCCTCAATCTTTCCCAGCATCAGGGTCTTTTCAGATGAGTCAGCTCTTCGCATCAGTTGGCCAAAGTATTGGAATTTCAGCCTCAACATCAGTCCTTCCAATGAACACCCAGGAATTATCTCCTTTAGGATGGACTGGTTGGATCTCCTTGCATTCCAAGGGACTCTCAAGAGTCTTCCCCAACACCACAATTTAAAAGCATCAATTCTTCAGTGCTCAGCTTTCTTTACAGTCCAACTCTCACATCCATACATGACCACTAGAAAAACCACAACCTTGACTAGATGGACCTTTGTTGGCAAAGTGATTTTGGAGTACGTAGAAAAACAAGCATGTCTGAAGGAGAATACCAAGTGTTTTATTATTTCACTTTTCAGAGAATTCATCTCTAAAATGAATAGCTTATATTGATTTCAATGTATTTTTAAGGAATTAGTAGTTGGATTAGAATTGAGTTATCAAGGAAAAGCATATCTTAACTTCATGCATTTATGATCAGACCTCTTGAATAGAAGGGCCTGAGCTTTATCTGCCATATTCACCATCACCCAAAGAAGTCAGGAGTTTAGATTTCTTTCTTTTTTTTTTAATTTAAATTAGTGGAAATTGGCAGGCAGTTCAAAGTAATATCTGATCTTCAGAGTGTCTTTAGTAATTAGAAGAAAACTAATTATTTTTGTGTGATTGATCCAGCAGATGTTGGCAATTTGATCTCTGCTTCCTCTGCCTTTTCTAAAACCAGCTTGAACGTCTGGAAGTTCATGGTTCACGTACTGTTGAAGCCTGGCTTGGAGAATTTTGAGTATTACTTTACTAGTGTGTGAGATGATTGCAATTGTGCAGTAGTTTGAGCATTCTTTGGCCTTGCCTTTCTTTGGGATTGGATTGAAAACTGGCCTTTTCCAATCCTGTGGCCACTGCTGAGTTTTCCAAATTTGCTGGCATATTGAGTGCAGCACTTTCACAGCATCATCTTTTAGGATTTGAAACAGCTCCACTGGAATTCCATCACCTCCACTAGCTTTGTTCATCACGATGCTTCCTAAGGCCCACTTGACTTCACACTTCAGGATATCTGGCTCTAGGTGAGTGATCATACCATTGTGATTATCTGGGTCGTGAAGATCTTTTTTGAACAATTCTTTGTGTATTCTTGCCACCTCTTTTTAATATCTTCTGTTTCTGTTAGGTCCATACCATATCTGTCCTTTATCGAGCCCATCTTTGCATGAAATGTTCCCTTGGTATTTCTAATTTTCTTGAAGAGATCTCTAGTCTTTCCCATTCTATTGTCTTCCTGTTTCTTTGCACTGATCACTGAGGAAGACTTTCTTATCTCTCCTTGCTATTCTTTGGAACTCTGCATTCAAATGGCTATATCTTTCCTTTTCTCCTTTGCTTTTCACTTCTCTTTTTTCACAGATATTTGTAAGGCCTCCTCAGACAGCCATTTTGCTTTTTTGCATTTCTTTTTCTTGGGGATGATCTTGATCTCCATCTCCTGTACAATGTCACGAACTTCCATTCATAGTTCATCAGGCACTCTATCTATCAGATCTAGTCCCTTAAATCCATTTCCCACTTCCGCTGTATAATCATCAGGGATTTAAGTTAGGTCATATCCGAATGGTCTAGTGGTTTTCCCTATTTTCTTAAATTTAAATCTGAATTTGGCAGTAAGGATTTCACGATTCGAGCCACAGTCAGCTCCCAGTCTTGTTTTTGCTGACTGTATAGAGCTTCTCCATCTTTGGCTCGGACTAAATTGAAGTAACAGTAAGAACAGCCTCACTTTGAATTGGCGAGATCTTTTTGCTACTTATACCAAGAGAAAGAACAAATGTAAAGCCTTGACTTGGAAGCCTAATACTGTCTTTGAGATCTTGATTTTTCTAATAAAACCTTGGCTTTCCCTGTAGATGTTTTATCTTCTCTATCACCTGACTGTGATTCAGTTCAGTTCAGTTCAGTCACTCAGTCATGTCCAACTCTTTGCGACCCCATGAATCGAAGTACTCCAGGCCTCCCTGTCCATCACCATCTCGTGGAGTTCACTTAGACTTACATCCATCAGCTATCTCCATCCCTTCATTGTTTCTGGAGTTATTTCTCCACTGACCTCCAGTAGCATATTGGGCACCTAATGACCTGGGGAGTTCCTCTTTTGGTATCGTATCATTTTGCCTTTTCATACTGTTCATGGGGTTCTCAAGGCAAGAATACTGAAGTGGCTTGCCATTCCCTTCTCCAGTGGACCACGTTCTGTCAGACCTCTCCACCATGACCCGCCCGTCTTGGGTTGCCCCGCAGGCATGGCTTGGTTTCATTGAGTTAGACAAGGCTGTGGTCCTAGTGTGATTAGATTGACTAGTTTTCTGGGAGTATGGTTTCAGTACGTCTGCCCTCTGATGCCCTCTTGCAACACCTACCATCTTACTTGGGTTTCTCTTACCTTGGGTATGGGGTTCTAGTATTTTAAAATTGTTATAGCATAACGTATATGTAGAAAAGTATACAAATAAAAAATGTTCAGCTCCATGAATTTTTTACTAAGTGACATATCTGTGTAATCATCATCTGAATCAAGAAACATGACTTCACCAGCAATCCAGAAGACCCTCCTCTAGGGCACTTAAAGAAGGCAAAATAGACCAAATAGATGAAAATAAACATGGGATGAATACAATGGTCCACACACAAAATCCCAATCACTCTGACTTGAAGAGTATATAAACTTGGCAAATTAACCCCAAAACTACAAGAAAATGTTTGGCTTGTCTAAATAATCAACAAAAAAGTAATCAATTTATCTGTCTCTATTTCTCTGTCCATCTTTTCATCTATGTTCTTCACTCATCCCTCATTAGCTTTCCCACCTCAGGACTCTATGGCCTCCAAATTTAAAGCCCAACAAATTTCATTTTAAGAAATTACCTTCTAAACAGTATTGTAAAGACTAATTTATATAATACTACCTAAAAAGTTAATTTAAACAGTGAGCATTTAGCTTATTAGATAAAGATGTCAAACTGAATAGTTACAGCTTTGCTAAGACATCTCACTTAGAGTGGGGGGGGTTAGTGGGGGGCAGGGTGCATAGGACCTTCCTGTGCCTGTTTTGCAACTTCTGGTGAATTTGTAGTTCTTTAAAAATAAAAAGCTAACAACAAAAAGCCTTGCTGTTACAACAAATCGCCATTCATATTTACATAACGTGGTCAGTGTTTTCAGTATGCTTTTCCTAAGAACTACAACAATTTAAAAAGTCTTCTGAAATACTCTATTAAGTGGGGAAAAAAAATAAGATCCAAACGTTAAGTTCAGGCAAACACCCACTCTAAAACACGGTTTGAAAGTGAAGAACTTACTCTCACTAACATTTTTGAAAGTGAAGAACTTACTCTCACTAATATTATCTAGGGAATGTACAGTGGTTAACTTTCTTAATCCTCACCTTCCTAACCACACATTTCTTTTCTCTCATTCTTAAAATGAAAAAAGAAATGCTAACCATCAGTTAATATTCTAAGAAGATAAACGTTTGCTTGAGTGCTGACTGCTTCCCTCTGTGTCCTGCCTGTCTTCAAACAGCCCGCTCCCAGGCAAGCTATATCCCCATCCCGCACCATGTGACTCCAAAAAGCTCAAGGGTGGCAAGACCCGGAGCGAAGGTTAGAATGCCCTTCAACCCAGATGTAAATTAAGTGTCTCATAAATCCTCTCACTGTTTATAAAGCAGCTATGCTGCTAGCAATGCCTATGAGATAAATGATCAACTTTGTACTGTTAGCTTTTCCATTTTTGGTGTTTCTTGCAGCAATTTATTTTTACTCACAGATTTAAAACAACTTTAAAAATAACTTTTATATGCTGCTGCTAGGAAATAGCAAGTCTCTCGTGTATTAATTCATGACCATCTTTTATCTTGCAAATTCAACAACAATGATAGTAATGACAGACAGATAGACAGGAAGCATTTTCATGGCTCCACAAGAACACTGGAAAATCTTAGCATAAACTCAGTGAAGAACAGGAAAGCAAAGGGAGTTATGAGGCTGGTGCCCAGGTGAAGGCAGCGGCCCTGGGTGGGAGGTGTAGTGGCTTAGAACCCATCACAAGTGCACAAAGCACTGCCTGAAACTTTAATTAGTTTCAGATCAAATAACACGTCCACTTTTTTCTTTCTTTAGAAACTTAACTGTCACTGAGAGCGGCAAGGACTTCCGACAGGGCGTCTGCCGAGGGGACCCTGAAGTCTTAGAGGCTGGGAAATGTGTGTGGCCATCTCTGCTATGTGTGCTGAGGTGATGAAAGGAGAAAGGTGAGCAAGGAAAGCAGAGGAGAAACGGCCGCTCACCATGGCCACAATGCAGTGCCAACGTGCAGACAGCACGGGAATAAGTCATCAAGGTGTACAATGAAACCAGGAGCATTTTAAAAACTGGCTCAGAATAAAATAAAAAGTACATCTTCAAAAAAAAATTAAAAAAAAAAACTGGCTCAGGGGTCTATAGGAACAAAACAACAACAGTGCTCTTTGGAGGGAAAGTGAGGCCCACTGTGGAGGAAAGAGTGGTTCTGGGGAGCCTTTCCTGCTGGGACCCCACAGCCTTCCCAGGACCCAGAGCTGGTGGGTGTCTGGGGCAGAGGCATGCATTTGCTGAGGACATGGGTCCCAGGTGGGCTCCAGAGTGACCCTTCCTGGGCAGATGGGGCAGGAATCGTACAGGCTGTGGTAAGGGTTAGAGGCTAGAGTGCAAGGCACAGCACTTACACAGTCACGTAGCGAGCTCCTCCGGAATGGACTCCATCTTCTAAACAAGCATCTCCTTTCATCCTCTTGGCAGCACCAAGAGATAAGCACGATGAGTCCATTGTAAAGATGGGGAGACCAGGACTCACTGGGCTGCTCAGCTTAGCCAGCAACCAAGAGGTGAAGCCCGATCCAGACCCCACACCGCCCTGTGTGTGTTCAAGGGGCGGGGCCTCAATAACTTTTATCCAAAAAGGTACCACGTAACAGATCTAGACATTTTCTGACATAATCATTTTGTATATTTATATTTTAGTCCCATGTGCACATTTTGTTTGTCCTGTTTATAAAAAATTTAACATCAAATAGATGTTAGAGATAAAGAAGGTTATTATTGCCTTTTCCAGAACTAAAAAAAAAGTCATCTGTCAAATGTTGATGAGGATTGGGCCTAGAATCACTGGTCTAATGCATCCTTCAGCATAATAATATGTAGACTGGAAAAATCAATCATAAACACGATAATTCTGGACACAGAACCAGTGAGGTTCACAAACACCCACCTAATGGAAGCTTTTGTTCTGAGAGTAGTTACTTCAAGAGCCCTGAGCAGCTGGCACATGTGACTTTGTTGGCCTCCAGTTTGGGAGGTCCTCTTCACCCCACAAAGGTAGTCACTTCTTGGCTGAAGAAGTGTCTTCTTTCCCTGTTTGAGTCAAGAAGCCCCATTTAATAATGACAGTTTAATAAGTGAATACATATTCCACCTTTTAGTCCCTAAAATACAGACAGATACAGATTCTTCAGGAGAATCAATTCTGTATCAACTAGTGGGCAGAGATCACTGATAAGTGACCTGAAGCACCTGTGGCAAAAAGACACCAACAGCAGACAGCTAGGATGGTCAGCAGGTCATGGTCGCACACCTCTGGAGGCGGCACACACGTGCAGACCTACAAACATGCCCCAGCCACGTGTGTCAGGATGCACACGGCTCCCACCTGTCAGGGCCAGCCGGGCCACACCAGGAGGCAGGGGTATGTACATTTGTGTGAAACTCTATGAAATGTCACCGGTCAAACTCTAAGGAAACCCCTTTGCAGACACTCCCCATGAAGCACACTCAGCTTCCACCTCGCTAGCCAGAGCTGCTTCCCCAGACACAGACTTCATGATCCGACCCTCTCCCTATCCCCGAGAGACGCCACTGAGCCAGCATGCTTGATGGCTCATTTCAAAACCACGGAGTATTAATTATCATTTGTTATTTTTAAAGTGCCTCTTAAACTCAGCCTGAGCCCCTTCTGGCTGGACAGAGCAGCTTGTGAACAGGACACGTGACGGTCACGAGATCGGGATTGCAAACTGTTTATTACGCTACATGATACCCAGTGGTTCTGTCTTAATTAAAAATCAACCTTGTACACAGTGTCCAGAAGTCACCCAGCCTGTAAAACTTCTGTAAACGTGCACGGCAGCCCTGTGCTCACCGCTGTTGCATTTCACTGTGACTGTCGCCTCGGTGAGACGATACAAGCTTAGCAGGTGGATAACGTCCAAACTCTCCCCAAAATGAAGTCCAAGGAGGAAAGAAAAATGCAACAGAAGCAGGCACTCCTGTCCCCATCAAGGCATCAAAGACCCCATTCTCATTGGTTCCTAGGATGGTTCAGACCTGGAACTTTTGACTGCTTATTTCCCTGGCTACAGTTTGAATGTTTTGTTTGTACAACTGGGCAACATTATGCATAGTCAGTAGCCACTGCTCAACAATCTAAAACCTCGCTTTTCTATTCGAGACTTTAAGAACAATCACTAACTACGTCACGAGGGAACATGGACTGGAGATACCTGCACAAATCCTCCCTCTACCTGGGACTTTTGCACTTAGTGCCTCTCCCAAACCAGGCACAAGGTTAAATGTGCATTTAAACAAAAAGGAGTACCTAGAGGCTGCAGTGAAGTGAAAACCTGGGCAATTCATCTGATTGACTCCTTATGTTGTTCTGTTTCACCAAATTGCTTAACTTTCTGTTCTGCCCTGGTTGGGCAGACTTTGCTGACTGAAGGTGAAATGGCATAGCTTTTGCCCAAGTAACTTTCGCAAGAGGCTGTTACTAAAGTGGCCCTGAAATCAATACACTAGCTGCCTGTTCTCTGTGAGGGTTTGTGCCATCTCAGGCTGCAAAGATCACGTGTTTTCTCAGTGACAGACCTACACCTGTAATACACAGGCAGCAACTGCAGGCCAATTATTCTGCTTACTTACAAAATTTTTTCCTGTTTCACTTGATAATTCTGACATATAAACATGCTTTGGGGGAGTTTCTGCTGGAGTACTGAAAAGTTTCCACTATGCTAGGAATAAACAATGACAAACAAAAGTCCTTTCCTTCGTAATGGAGGAGAACGAACACTGTATCCGGTATTTCTTTGAGAAAAGGTGTCTCTGTCTCCCATTCACTGTCACGTTCCTTGTTCCATCACTTTAACTAACAAAGCTCCTCAAAGTGGAACAGTTTCATTTTTGTAATAATTTCTCCTTAAAGTCCATGCTTCCAAGGATGATACCATCCAGAATGGATTCGTGTAAAGGGCGTGAGCCATCCTGGAGTGCACACTGTTTACTGAGTGTGTATCTTTTCATAATAGCTGTTTACACACCCTAATGAACTGAACTATGTGCTTCATTTAATCACAGATATGACTCTTCACAGAACTGTGGAAGTAAATGAGCACACTTTGCCACAGGCATTGCTAACTGATCCAACTGCTCCATCAAGTTGCTTTCTCCCTCCTTTTTCTCCAAGCATTTACAGGTCTGGCAATTCCAGAATGGATTCGTGTAAAGGGCGTGAGCCATCCTGGAGTGCACACTGTTTACTGAGTGTGTATCTTTTCATAATAGCTGTTTACACACCCTAATGAACTGAACTATGTGCTTCATTTAATCACAGATATGACTCTTCACAGAACTGTGGAAGTAAATGAGCACACTTTGCCACAGGCATTGCTAACTGATCCAACTGCTCCATCAAGTTGCTTTCTCCCTCCATTTTTCTCCAAGCATTTACAGGTCTGGCAAATTTAAATAAGTTTGTGTTGTGTGTGTTCATTCACTCAGTCCTGTTCAATTTTGCAACTCTATGGACTGCAGCCCACCAGGCTCCTCTGTCCATGGAATTTTCCAGGCAAGAATACTGGAATGGGTTATCATTTCCTCCTCCAGGGGATCTTCCAGACCCAGGGTTCGAATCCACATCTCCTTGAGGGTTTATGACTTTTTACAATAAAGTTATACATTTAATTTCTAGAGTAAATGTTTTCAAGGCTCATAAATTCACTGCCTATAGCTTATGAAATAGGCTCCTCTAACACATATATAAGAAAACTAAAAAAAAATACTTCAAAACATGACGAAAAATAGGAAAGGAACAAAAACAGAATAGAACTTCTGAGAGGCATTAAATGGAAGTAAGAGAAATGTAACAGAAATGTTGAAGAACACTGTTAGTTTTTTGATTCACAAATAGGACTAAAAATGATAGGAGGTATCAATAGCTAAAAACCAGTCTCAAAGGAGGAGTAAGGAGAGTTTGGGGGCACATCTGACACAACAGTTTGAAAATAGTGTCTGTTGTGAAGCAGGAAAAGCTCTCAGCACCAGAGTGTCGACTAGGCCAGCAACCACAAGCAAAGTGCAGAATGCCTACGGGCTTGAGCCTGAGTCCCGCACCTTCAAACGTGAATACTATCTCCATCCTGTGGGGCTGTTAGGAGGCTTGCAAAGATGGATATTAAGGCATTGTGTAAACTGGGAAGTGCTGTACAAATGCAAGCTGTTATTATTATTATGACATCAATGTTTTAGCATCTAAATTATAGGGACAATACATTTATTATCAATGTATCTAAATACATATCTTGCATGCATTTAGATTTGCTTTTAATTTCGTAGATACTTCCAGTTGGCAGGAGTCTCAGAACCATATGGTTTAGTTATTTTATGGAAGTTGAAACCGGGAAGGTAGATTCCAGCCTGTTTTCTCTTCCCCCTTATAACTAACAACAGATTACTGGGAAAAAATACATGAAGCTGCACACTGAGACAGAGTCCTTGAGCAATGCCACTTTTCAAGGAGTGATCCGTGAATATGCTTATTTGTACTACAAATAATCATTCAGTATGAATGTCTTTGGTACTTTCTAACTTAAAAAATTATATTCTATATTTTTACAGTCACTTAACAAAGATTTTTTTGTGATCTTTTGTCAAAGTTTTCTTTCTCTGCAAAGGCTTCCTCATAGCAGCTTCCAAAAACAAAAGAAAGGGAGAAAGGAAGGAGAAAAGGAGGACAGATTAAGGTAACACATTATTCTAAACTTGTAAATGTGTTCCAGGCGTAAGTACTAGGAAACGGTAAGAGATAAAGCAATCAGGAAGTAACTATAACGAAAGCTTTCTGATTCTTTATTAATGTTGTAGCAAATCAAAACCAAGAAAAAGTCTTGAAACTCATCGTATTTAAAATCAGTACCTTAAACACCAACAGGTGATTCAATAATGCTTCAACTACCACCTCCACCTTTTGCTTTTTTGTCATTCATCTGGACTTAATCAAACATAGATGAAACTGGATGTTCTGGGCTCTTTTTCACTTGTGAATGAGATGGTAATTTTTAAACTTTCTAGTATTACGTTATGGACAGAGGAGCCTGGTAGGCTGTGGTCCATGGGGTCACGAAGAGTTGGACATGACTGAGCGACTTCCCTTTCACTTTTCACTTTCATGCATTGGAGAAGGAAACGACAACCCCCTCCAGTGTTCTTGCCTGGAGAATCCCAGGGAAGGGGGAGCCTGGTGGGCTGCCGTCTATGGGGTCACACAGAGTCGGACACGACTGAAGTAACTTAGCAGCAGCAGCATACCTTAGTTCAAAAAAAAAAAAAAAAGACTTGCAACTTAGTACTACAACAAACTTAAAATAGTTTAATTTATATTGCTTGGCACAATTTTAGCCGTCTACTCGGGCTGATGACACATACAAATAAACTAAGAGATACTGTGTAAGTGCAGAAAGGAATGGCAGTGAAATCTCCCGACAATTTTCATTCAGCATTTGCTGGTAGGTAAGTAAAACAGGTAGAAAAAAGTTTTGAAAAACTTTCTGAAATCCCATTTATAATCCCAAGAGATTTCCAGGAACACTTGCCTGTCCTAGAGGACTTGCACAGGTTCAATAAATGATTTGTTTCTATTCCAGACACTAGAGATGAATTTATGAGTGAGGGCAAAGGAAGTAAAACATGCACAGGTTTTCACACACATTTCACACACATTCAGCCCGTCATCCTGGAGAGACTATAAGCAGTGAGTCAGTTTTCTCCAAGAAAAATAAGAAGCTTTTACCTAGAGTGAAAGAAAGGATCTTTAGCCAGTGGCCATGATAATCTCATGTGTAAGGGACTATGACTGCTAAGGCCATCATGACCTCACCCACTCTGAGCAGGCCTTGGCGTCTGTAGTAGGAAAACCATCAGGCATCACATTGCTGCATTTAAAATAAGGCGCTTCATAAATGCTCTAAGTAAACAGTGGTCTAAAACCACCTCCGTATTTCTCTCCACATGAAGGCAGGAATGAGTACACAAGGTGCATCAACAGCCATTAGCCCCCTTACAGATCTGCCTGCTTGTTCCCAAACAGCCTCTGCAAATAAACAGGTTTTCAACAGTGAATCAGGAAATAGATGTCTTATGATTTACAAGTGAGCAAAGCTCGATTAATTTGAGAGATTTTCTGAGTTCAGTGTGATTTAACAAGTATTTATTGTATCCAGAATGATGCAGACTTCTGTTTTCATTCTCTCTTTGCTTTCTGTAGTAGGAGTTAATAAAGGATGGGACAAGGTCATTTTTCTTATTTACCACAAGTTTCAGGGCCAAATCATGCTTCTGGGGAGAATGTTCAAGCTATCAACTATTGTTCAGATTCTAGTTTAATCTTTCATATCTGGTTACTTTTTAAAAAAAATGATCAAATGGCCATTTTATTTTTTAAGTGCACTTTAATTTTGATATTGTAAGTTTCCTTATGATTCTTAAGAAAATGAAGCACGAAATGCTAAAAGCCTTCGCTCCTGCATGTATGACATGACCAGTCATGGTGGGCCCACTGCAGCAACATCAGCCACAATACTGCCTCTCTCTTTTCCCTTCGCAGAGACCAGGCAAAAACTTCATCCTTTGAGGTTCAACTAAATGTCCTTTTCTGGGGACATTGCCACTGTCACAGAGACAGATGCAGCTCCTCTTTGGGGCCCCCATCAAACCCCGATCATGTCTGTCGTGAGATGCTATACTACACATGTCCCTGTCCCAACTCAGCTCTGCAACTATGCATCCAGCAAGGCCAGACACAGATGCCGTGCTCCTCCAGTGAACTCAGAACCCGGCCTGAGGTCTGCAGGCAGCATGTCAGCAGCTCTTCACCCCGGTGTGCATCACACGCGGGCCTGACTCCCAACGTCGTATCCAGAGGTCTGGGTTGGGGATTCAGGAATGGACATTCCTATCAAGATGCTCCTACTGCTGTCTTGGGACATACTTAAGAAGCCACTGGACTAGACTTCTCATGTACCAATTCATGAAAAAAAATGTAATTTTGAGACTCATTTACTAATGAAATAGAAACCAGTTCTTTACTAATGAAATAGAAACCAGTTCTTTGATCTTGAGGAAACCCATGTAATGTGTGAAAAGTGGGAGTCAGGAAACAAAGACAAAACCTCTCTGCACAAGCTGCACACACCACTTAATGTACTCTTCACAACCACCCAGGGAGTTTTTAAAGGTATATTCAGTGCTCCATCCTCCAGAAATTTTGACAGGACTGACCTAGGGCATCCTTTTTTTCCAGAAGTTTCTTGGTGAGGAATGTTCAAAGTTCGAAGGCTACTGTTCTGTTTTGTTTTTTAAAAAAGAGTCACCTCCTAGTCTTTTTGGATCAGTCATTAACATATAAAAAAAAGCAATCTGATGCTTTCCTACATAAGAAATGGTGAATTCTCATCTGACGATTTGCAGCAGTGTACTAACATGATTCTCAACATACTTACATGATTATTCCATGATAACACGATTACAAGCACATGATTCTGAACTTACTTACATGCATGATATATACGGCTGTTGACAACTGCACCTAATCTGGCTTGTTAATCACAGTGGCCTAGTCCAAAAAGCAGCTGGTGATCTAGAACCTGGCCAGGCTCAGTATGGATGGTGACAAAGAGCATGGGACAGGCTGGGGTGAGTTGTTCTACTGCCAAAGACAACGCCTGCCAAAGACAACGCCAAAGCCATTGAAATGACTAATAAAACGACAGTTCAAGGCCACCGCTCTCCTGGGCTCCAACCTGTATACTCCTGGACTTTTCCATCAGAGTACCGCAAACCCCACCAACTGACTCTGCTCCTCCTGGAGCACTGGCAGCCTCTGCGAATGGGTTTATGTCTGTCCAGGTTTTCAAGTCAGAAGCCTGTGTGGCATCCTGGGACTCTCTCTTTCTTATACTCATGACATATGATTATCAATCATTTCCACCTCCAGATCTTCCTGAGTCTCTTGTTCTGCACCCTCACTGAAATGCTACAGCAGTTCACCTGCATGCCTCACCCATCTCCCTATTTCTACCATTGCCCGTGTAACCCATTCCCCACAAGCCTGCTAGAGTCTTCTTTCCAGAACACCAAATACATTACACCAGTTCCTAGCTGCATGGCGCCCCTCCCTTCACACATAGCTCTCAAACAACTGCAGCCTCGTCAGCTCCTCCTTCACCTCCCACCACAATGGAAAACCAGTGCTCTTCAGGACTTTTCTACTCTTGACACATTTCTTGGAATGTCCTTCACATCATATTATCTGGGGAAATACACATAATTCTTTTCAGGCTCAAATGAGTAATCCTTCCATTTGGTGCTACACCTCGCCCTCTCTCCAGGCAGAATTTAAAGCAAGGACTAAATACCAGAAGACTTCTTTATCTTGCATTAAATTCTATCACTGCTTCTGTGACATTTTCACACTTGTTATCTATAGATCTCTCTTCCTCCACTTGACTGCTAGATACGTATGGGCAAATATCAAGTCAGATTCATTCCCAGAGCTTAAACTGTGGATGGAAAACCACAAATTGTCACCACGGCTCGAACATAAAGAAAAAAAATGCAAATAAAAGCCAAAGTTGTCATGCATAATGATACCTGTCTTTTTACTCAAAGGAAGAACAATAGTGGTTAATACATATAATAATAATTAAATATACTAATATAAACTAAGTCAAAGCCATGTTTACTGGCCACCTAGTAACAGGTGCAATTGTGGCTGTATCAAGAACTGTGTTGGACACTCTTGCACTGTTGGTGGGAATGTAAATTGATACAGCCACTAGGGAAGACGGTATTGAGATTCCGTAAAAAATTAAGAATAAAACCACCATATGACACAGCAATACCACTCCTAGACATATGCTCTGAGGAAACCAAAATTGAAAAAGACACATGTATCCTATTGTTCACTGCAGCACTCTTTACAATAGCTAGAACATGAAAGCAACCTAGATGTCCATCGATAGAAGAATGGATAAAGAATGGTGGTACATATACACAATGGAATATTACTCAGCCATAAAAAGGAACACATTTGAATTCTAATGAGGTGGGTGAATCTAGAACAGAGTGAAGTAAGTCAGAAAGGGAAAGATAAATATCATTCTAACACATATATATGGAATCTAGAAAGATGGTACTGAGGGATTTATTTGCAGGGCGGCAATGGAGAAACAAACATAGGGAATAGACTTGTGGACTTGGGGAAAGAGGAGGAGAGGGTGGGATGTGGATGTGTATATGCCTACAGCTGATTCATGTTGAGGTTTGGCAGAAAACAACAAAATTCTGTAGAGCAATTATCCTTCAATAAAAAAATTAATTAAAAAAAAAGAACTGTGTTCGAGACATTCTTATCCAATCATTAGTTCACTAAATTGTAATTCAAGACTCTTGATAAAGGCACATCCCAGATACAATGAGAAAAGATAACTTGGACTTTGGGTTTTTTTCATGAGAACCCACCAAAACGGGGTATAATGTGGAACAAAAAAGGGAACTCTATCCTACACTCAAGCTTTCACAAATGACTTTCTTAAGCAAGCTGCTAGAATTTTGTAGGAGTAAAATTTTTTTAAGCATATGCAACTCACAGATACTCAGTCAACAGGGTCAGACATTTGATACTATACTTCAGTGTCTTCAGAGATTAAAATGTCAGATTCAGCGCTTGGCTTCTAATGGGGCTAAGTAAACAAGCTACCACACTCACCAGCTCCAGCTACCCCTCCTGCCCCAGCTGGCTCAGGGAACTTTCTAGACAACTGAATCGTGTCTACCTAAACCTGTTGCAAGGAAGCCAGACCTGATGACTCTGAAAAGGTGAAAATTTCAGTCAAACCGGTTATTTGGCGTAAGTCCCAAAGCCTGGATCCTTGCCTCAATTCAAGCTCACCTGCTTACGCCCATGGGCTGGATGGCAGACTATCCTTAGACATTGTGCAAAGAAAAAACTGTTGGAATTTTCTCATGTAAAAAACCTTTTAGAAGGAAGATGAAAAAGAAGGTATGGGCAGAAGCTCTGATGCAAAGGGGAATGACATGTAAGAACAAGCTAAGATGTAAATTCTGTTCCGTATGTGTTGATGGTTCAGAAACAAACAATTAATTATTAACTGAAATAAACAATGGTTCTTATAATTTTGAATGTCCACAAATGATAGAAGAAAACACAACAGGGTCTGAGAAGCGGAATCTATTTTTTGAATTATGCCTACAAGGAAACAATGCCTAGAACTTGTTCTAGAACTTGGATCTTTTCTGAAAAACATATCTTCATTAGTAAAACCAAAACCCATTTCTACTATACTAAGTCCAAATTAAAGTGCGCACACACACAAACACAACTTTCACAGCAAGTCACATAGCAGGGGCCAGGAAAGTTCCTAGGTGTCTTTTAACAAGTTAGTATCCCCATCACAGATCCTGCCCCCATATCGGGGCTTGGGGCACCAACATGGGCTATCTTCTCTTAAACACCATGATCATCAGTTTAATGTTAGAGCTGGCTTGCCACTCCCGTGAAGAAAGTTTCAGACACTAGCTGCTGCTTCTGGAGCTTGGACCAAAGGAAAAACAAAGAATATTTTCTTTTAACAGGGCAGAATTCTTCCTCTTTATTGACACCACCTCTAAGAACATTTTAAACATGTTAGTGCCATCACATGGACTAAATCTAATTATGTAGCACAATGAATGGCAATCGGCGTCTTCAAATTTCAGAATAAGTTCTTGAAAACTTATGGACTACGAAAATAAATATATGAAGCATGAAACGGCAGTCCAAAGCCAATGGGAGCTATCAGCCATTTACTGCTAGATGGACCTACATCGTGTGGACAGATGACAGACACACAGATGCTGGTCTCCTTTCCAGATCTGAAGAGCAAGATACTACTTTAATTAGTGGCCTAAAGAACCACTCTGGAAACAACAATACAAACCATTAGCATAACCACGGCCCCTTTTAACTCATAATGTCTGGCACATGCGATGCACTCAATAAACATTCATTGAATTGAGAAACGAAGTCCCAGAACCTGGAGCTGGCAAGGGGCATGTTCACCTTCACACAGCGTGGGAATGAGGACACAGGCTCCTGGCCTTCACGCCAGTACTGAGTGGGCGTCCTCTGGTCTCCTTAAAGAAAGGGAGGCTTCACCCTGGATACGATTCAAAATCCCTGAATTTGTTCTCTGTTATACAGCCCAGATCTACTGAGCCACGGCTATCATCTGAGCAGGGCCAGGCAGGATGGCCTAGCTGAGAACACCATCCAGGATCACTTCTGGAACAGCACCTTCACCTTTCTGCTTTCAAAAGCAAGGAGCCTGCTCCACATTCCTCCAGCAATCTCCACGTTCATCGCTCACTTTGTGACAGAGTTCTTCCACAAAAGGGGCCTCCTGAGCACTGGGAGAAGGAGTCCAGACCATGGGCAGGTGGCTTCCTCATCCTCAGTCTTCTTCCTCCCTCTGCCAGCATCCTACATCACACACACTGACAGAGCTCCTCTAAAATCAGAACTCCCGCAAAGCAACACGGGCAGCACCTAGGGGAGGGCTCCAGGGCCAGAGGGCCAGAGTTTAAAAATTCAGGTAACAAACAAACAAAACAACAAACAAAAAGATCTGCCTTTTGCAAGCTATGGGAGAGTCACTTTACTTCTTTGTAGCTCGATTTCCCTACACATAATGACAAAAACCAACTTGTATGGTTGATGTCAGGATTAAAAGGACACTTGAAACAGTGTCTGACAGGACCAAGTGCAGTAAGAACAAAGGACACTGTATCTTAGAACCAAACAAACCTCTCTAAAATGAGTAAATACACTAGAATAAAACGTACCAAATTTGATCAACACAGGTCTTTAACACTTGCTGTTAATAATTTGCCCCAGACATTTTGGTCTTCTTACGTTACTTTAACATTTGTTCACCTACTCTCACTATTGTATTCGGAAGCATTGCTGGGACTAACAGGCAATTTAAGTGGTATTTATATATTTCTTAGAAAAGAATCTTTAAGCACTAATAGTAGTGTTCAGAAGGGTACCAGCAAAGAGCTGGGAACATTTCTGAAATGAGAAAAGTAATGCTTCGGAGGCACTCCAAGGGTTTAAAATAAGGATGGGGTCCCCTTGCCACCTGCCTTCAGGTGGGAATCTTTTTGTCAACTGATTCAGGAGCTGGACCACAGCCTGGGACTCAGCGGAGGAGAGACTTTCATTGAAAAAATTAATTTCTTTTTTTAATCAAATCATCATTCTCTTTCCTTTGCAAGATTGTTAAAACTCCAGATGTTCCCAAAGAACTTTTTACGTTGGCAGCAATCTTGCCAGAGATTTCACCTCTGTTGCCAGAGATTTCCAAACTTGACTGCCCAACAGAATCACCTGAAGAGCTTTTAAAAATTCATACAACCAGGTCTCAACCCAGACCAGTGAAATGACAAAGTCTGGGGGTGGCAGACAGACATCCTTTTTTGTTTGTTCTGTTTCAAATCCCAAGTGATTCTAATTTGAAACAAAGTTTGGGAAGCACTGCTTCATGCCTTAGCGCTCCCGCATCAAACTCGCTCAGCACCAAATCCTGTGCCAACGACCTCAACAGCAAGTACAGACCTGACTCTCGGAACCCAGCTGCTCGATCTTGAAATTGTGCAATTAAACC
>SJYC01100121.1:0-14590 GCA_006408675.1 Madoqua kirkii
GTGTGAGTATGGTTTCAGCTTGTCTGCCTCTGATGACCTCTTGCAACACCTACCATCTTACTTGGATTTATCTTACCCTGGGCATGGGATATCTCTTCATGGCTGCTCCAGGAAAGCACAGAAGCTGCTCCTTACCTCGGACAAGGGGTATCTCCTTACCACTGCCATTCCTGACCTTCAATGTGGGATAGCTCTTCTAGGCCCTCCTGTACCTGCATAGCAACTGCTCTTCAGGTTGCTTCTCCTTCCTCAGACATAATAAAAATAAATGCATGGGATATCATAGATAAATCCTTGAAATCCAGTGATGAACATAAAATCATAAGAGAATCCAGAAAGAAAGAGACACATCAGACACTGAAGAACAAAGGTAATTCAAAATCAATCATTTTTTCTTTTTGGGGCCTAAAAACAATACAGGCCAGAAAATGATAGGAAAAAACATTTAACTTGCCAAAAGAGAGGAAAAACATTAATCCAGAGTGCAATTTCTATTGCAGATATTCTTCAAAGATCATGATGAGTCTTCCACTTTCACCTTGAAGATATAGACAGTTAGAAAGTGATAATCCCATGCTCATGTAAGAATAATCTTGGAAGACTTTACATCTGTGACTTTTCTTGAACCAATCAGGTAACTGATGTCTCAGAGCAAACAAACAATCTGAAATCCAGGGGAGCATATATATTTCTAGAGAGAATTCAAAACCCAAGCATTTGTTTACTGGGCAATGGGCCACCGAACACTCAATAAGCCAACAGCAACCTTATGTTTCAGTGAATGTGAGTCAGAGTGGGGGTGTATCAGACATACAGTATTTCCAATCTCTTGGATGCTCTTCCACCAGAAACCCGACCAGAACTCACAGGGAAGAGGGGGATATTTTTCTCTCCATGGGAGAGAAACTCTCCTATGACGCTCCTATGGCTCTCCTACAGCACAGGCTGTGGAAGGGACCCGTTCAGTTCAGCTCAGTTCAGTTCAGTTACTCAGTCATGTCCGACTCTTTGTGACCCCGTGAATCACAGCATGCCAGGCCTCCCTGTCCATCACCAACTCCCAGAGTTCACTCAGACTCACATGCATCGAGTCCCTGATGCCATCCAGCCATCTCATCCTCTGTCATTCCCTTCTCCTCCTGCCCCAAATCCCTCCCAGCATCAGAGTCTTTTCCAGTGAGTCAACTCTTCGCATGAGGTGGCCAAAGTACTGGAGTTTCAGCTTCACCACCATTCCTTCCAAAGGAATCCCAGGGCTGATCTCCTTCAGAATGGGCTGGTTGGATCTCCTTGCAGTCCCAGGGACTCTCAAAAGTCTTCTCCAACACCACAGTTCAAAAGCATCAATTCTTAAACACTCAGCCTTCTTCACAGTCCAACTCTCATATCCATACATGACCACAGGTAAAACCATAGCCTTGACTAGACGAACCTTAGTCAACAAAGTAATGTCTCTGCTTTTAAATATACTATCTAGGTTGGTCATAACTGTTCTTTCAAGGACTAAGCGTCTTTTAATTTCATGGCTGCGGTCACCATCTGAAGTGATTTTGGAGCCCAAAAAATGAAGTCTGACACTGTTTCCACTGTTTCCCCATCAATTTCCCATGAAGTGATGGGACCAGATGCCATGATCTTCGTTTTCTGAATTTTGAGCTTTAAGTCAACTTTTTTGCTTTCCTCTTTCACTTTCATCAAGAGGCTTTTTAGTTCTTCTTCACTTTCTGCCATAAGGGTAGTATCATCTGCATATCTCAGGTTATTGATATTTCTCCCAGCAATCTTGATTCCAGCTTGTGTTTCTTCCAGTCCAGCGTTTCTCATGATGTACTCTGCATATAAATTAAATAAACAGGGTGACAGTATATGGCCTTGATGTACTCCTTTTCCTATCTGGAACCAGTCTGTCATTCCATGTCCAGTTCTAACTGTGGCTTCCTAACCTGCATACAGATTTCTCAAGAGGCAGGTTAGGTGGTCTGGTATTCCCATCTCTTTCAGAATTTTCCACAGTTTATTGTGATCCACACAGTCAAAGGCTTTGGCATAGTCAAGAAACCAGAAGTAGATTTTTTTTCTGGAACTCTCTTGGTTTTTCCATGATCCAGCAGATATTGACAATTTCATCTCTGGTTCCTCTGCCTTTTCTAAAACAAGATTGAACATTTGGGAGTACACGGTTCATGTATTGCTGAAGCCTGGCTTGCAGAATTTTGAGCATTACTTTACTAGCATGAGAGATGAGTGCAGTTGTGCGGTAGTTTGAGCATTCTTTGGTATTGCCTTTCTTTGGGACTGGAATGAAAACTGATCTTTTCCAGTCCTGTGGCCACTGCTGAGTTTTCCCAATTTGCTGGCATATTGAGTGCAGCACTCTCACAGCATCATCTTTCAGGATTTGAAACAGCTCCACTGGAATTCCATCACCTCCACTAGCTATGTTCATAGTGATGCTTTCTAAGGCCCACTTGACTTCACATTCCAAGATGTCTGGCTCTAGATAAGTGATCACATCATCATGATTACCTGGGTCGTGAAGATCTTTTTTGTACAGTTCTTCCATGTATTCTTGCCACCTCTTCTTAATATCTTCTGCTTCTGTTAGGTCCAGACCATTTCTGTCCTTTATCGAACACATCTTTGCATGAAATGTTCCCTTGGTATCTCTTATTTTCTTGAAAAGATCTCTAGTCTTTCCCATTCTGTTCTTTTCCTCTGTTTGTTTGCATTGATAGCTGAAGAAGGCTTTCTCATCTCTTCTTGCTATTCTTTGGAACTCTGCATTCAGATGCTTATATCTTTCATTTTCTTCTTTGCTTTCTGCCTCTCTTCTTTTCACAGCTATTTTTAAGGCCTCCCCAGACAGCCATGTTGCTGTTTTGCATTTCTTTTCCATGGGGGTGGTCTTGATCCCTGTCTCCCATATAATGTCACGAGTCTCATTCCATAGTTCATCAGGCACTCTATCTATCAGATCTAGGCCCTTAAATCTATTTCTCACTTCCACTGTATAATCATAAGGGATTTGATTCAGGTCATACCTGAATGGTTTAGCAGTTTTCCCTACTTTCTTCAATTTTAGTCTGAATTTGGTAATAAGGAGTTCATGATCTGAACCACAGTCAGCTCCTGGTGTTGTTTTCATTGACTGTATAGAGCTTCTCCATCTTTGGCTGCAAAGAATATAATCAATCTGCTTTTGGTGTTGACTATCTGATGATGTCCATGTGTGCAGTCTTCTCTTGTGTTATTGAAAGAGAGTGTTTGCTATGACCAGTGCATTTTCTTGACAAAACTCTATTAGTTTTCCCTGCTTAATTCCACATGCCAAGGCCAAAATTGCCTGTTACTCCAGGTATTTCTGGACTTTCTACTTTTGCATTCCAGTCCCCTATAATAAAAAGGACATCTTTTTTGAGTTTAGTTCTAAAAGATCTTGTAGGTCTTCATAAAACCATTCAACTTCAGCTTCTTCAGCATTACCGGTTGAGTAATAGACTCGGATTACTGTGATATTGTATTGAATGGTTTGCCTTGGAGATGAACAGAAATCATTCTGTTGTTTTGGGATTGCATCCAAGTACTGCATTTTGGACTCTTCTGTTGACCATGATGGCTACTCCATTTCTTCTGAGGGATTCCTGCCCGCAGTAGTAGATATAATGGTCATCTGAGTTAAAGTCACCCATTCCAGTCCATTTTAGTTCCTTGATTCCTAGAATGTCGACGTTCACACTTGCCATCTCTTGTTTGACCACTTCCAATTTGCCTTGATTCACGGACCTGACATTCCAGGTTCCTATGAAATATTGTTCTTTACAACATCGGATCTTGCTTCTATCACCAGTCACATCCACAGCTGGGTACTGGTTTTGCTTTGGCTCCATTCCTAGGCATTGCCAAAACTTCTCCCCTACGCATGCCCTCTAGGGGAGAAGACTGAATCTGCAGGGAGAAGATCATCCACATCAGTGGAGTGATTGGGGTCTTTATTGCAGGAGAAGAAGGGAAGCGGGGAAGAAAGGGGTCACCACTGCCAGCTGCCAAGATCATCGTTCTACCTTGTCTCAGGGACAAATGTTAATCTGCAGAGAGTAGCACATCACAACTGTATCCTGAGAGCACTCGTGGAAATAACCACAGCTGGAGACAAAGAGAGACAGAAAAGAAGCTCTGATCCTGAGGGTGGTGCAGAAATGCACACCAGACTCATCACACCTGGAGGAAAGGCAGGAACGCACATGGTTCAGGAGACTGAAGACTGAGAGTCAACTAGAATGTCAGAGAGAGCTTCATTGTCCCCTTCCCACACCCATGGACACTAAGTAGCCCTAAGTAAAAGCAGTGGAAGGGTCCTGCAAGGGACAGATCCTAGGAAGCAGCAAAAGGGGAAGAAATCAAAGTAAGCGGAGAAGCTGTCAAGAGATGAATTTAAAGTCTTAGTGCAACAAACTTAAAAACCTATCCACGTCTCGATGAGAGTAGCATTATCACACACCTATCTTAATGCATAACTGAAGGGAAAACATGCTCATCTTCAAGGATAAAAGCATTTATCTCAATATCTCTTGTTTTGGCAATTCTGGTTTTCAATGAAAAATTATGATGCATACAAAATGGCAAGAGAAACAGTTGAAAGAGACAAAAACAGGGCTTCCCTGGTGGTCTAGTGGTTAAGAATCCACCTGCCAATGCACAGACATGGGTTCAACCCCTGGGTTGAGAAGATTCCGCATTCCATGGTGCAACTAAGCCCATAAATCACAACTGCTGAACTCAAGTATGCTATAGCCCCTGTCCCTCTTTTTGTAGAGAAGTCCATGCAATGAGAAGCTCACAAATACAACTGCAGAGTGGCCCGCACTTGCCGCAACTAGAGAAAGCCCAGACACAGCAACTAAGACCCAGGGCAGCCCTAAAAAATGAATAAAATTTTTATCACAACTGCTGAAGCTCAAGTATGCTATAGCCCCTGTCCCTCTTTTTGTAGAGAAGTCCATGCAATGAGAAGCTCACAAATACAACTGCAGAGTGGCCCGCACTTGCCGAAACTAGAGAAAGCCCAGACACAGCAACTAAGACCCAGGGCAGCCCTAAAAAATGAATAAAATTTTTAAAAAATTAAAAGAAGGTTCTGATGAAACTACTTATAAAGAGACAAAGCAATCAAATAGGGGGCAGGTGAAGCAACTAAGGTGAAGGGGACTTAAAATGACTATGACTGATATGTTACAGTTCTCAGCTGAAGAGGGAAGATGTTGCCCTCGCCTTGGGAGAGGGACATCTGATATCTGGGGACTTTTTTTGATGGTCTCATCTAGAGGGTAGAGGTCAGAGATGCTGCTAAATATCTTACAACCCACAGGACAGTCCCTGACAATGCAAAATTACCCAGTCCAAAATATCATTACTGCCAAGGTTGATATTCTTTCTAGTAGAAAGAATACACAATAGGTGAGACCAGACTGGAAAATTCAGCAGACATAAAAACTATGAGAAATAATCCATTTAAATGCTAGAAATCAAATGCACAGAAAGAGAAGAGTACCTTTCATGGACTCATGAGTAGAACCAAGGAAAGAATCATTCAAAAAATCGGTCAAAAAAGACAGATCAATACAAATGACCCAAACCAAAATGCAAAAAGAAATTGAGTAGAACCCCACCCACCCAAGATCAGAACACTTAAGAGATGAGGAAATGTAGCAAATGAAATAATATTTGTACAGTTAGAAGCAGTAGGTGATGAAAGAGAGATAAAGCACAGAGGAGCTATTTCAAAAATTACAGCTGACAATTTTTCAAAACACAAACTATGACACAGTTTATGAGATAGAAGCTATGAACCCAAGAATCTCCTAAGATATCAAATACACACACAAGCACACACACATACACACACACACACATTCAGACATAGCATTCAAATATTCAAACAGGAAAGGAGGTGTGCACACTTCAAAGCACACACATTAAAACTGAGACAATGCAGGTCAGCATGATCTCTGCCCAAGGATAACATGAAAATTCAGCATTACTTAACTGCACACTAAAATATGTCTAAGATGGTAAATTTTTTGTTACATGTCTTTTAAATCACAACTACAATCCTCAGATTTGAAATGTTCTTTTTAAAAGCTGAAGGAAAGTTTTGAGGAAACCGAAGAAAGACACATTACTTAGTAAGCATGCATTTGGAACAGGAATGAGGTTGCCCACAAAGAGGTAAACTTGGTTATTAGTGGGCAACAACAACAAAAAAATATCTCACATATATTATCATGGTGTGTGGTCCTCTAGAACATAACCTTTAATTGAAAAATAAAAGTTATTCATTGGTATTTAACTTTTTTTTTTAGGAAGAAATTTAAATTTAGTTAACTTTTCCCCTTAAGGGATGGGGTGATAAGGATAAAAAGAGGGTTGAATGAGACTTGCAGAAAAACAAGGATAAGAATTTTCTGAATAAATTTGTCAATAAATACCTTCAGCATAGAGGCTTTAAATATATCGGTAAGAACTCATCATGGTACCCTTGGCTGGAGGAGTACCACCAGCCCTCACTGCAGAGAACACTTCTGAAAACACCCTGATGCTGGCCTCACCATCTAGAGGGTAAAACAGTCAGTCAGGGGGATTTACATGTTGTCAGGCCTGTTATCAAGCCCAGCCATGCCAGTTGTTGTACTGAAATGTCCTTGAGAATTGCAAAAAAAAGTTATTGCATAATCACTGATAACAGTTGTCTTAGGAAAGCCATCTTAGGGAACACTGCCCTCTGGACCTTATGACTGTGATTCAGAGAGTTTGAAGATGATGGGCTTTGACCTAACTTATACCGCCCCCCTTCAAAATTTATTGAGCGTTTACTATGCACTGTGCCGACTCGAGGGAAATAAAGATCAATGGACCAGAGTCCTGGGCTGCAGCTGGAGAAGCACGTGGCAGAGGATCGGTCTTGTTACATCCTATATACTTATTGAGCTTCCCCTGTAGTCAGTGGGGAGACTTAGGTGGATTTTAATGACTGACTTTCTGTTTCTGTTCATCTCCAAGTAATAATTCCCCAGAGCAATTTGTAAAGCACTGCTGATTACAAATACTCTGAGGCTTCAAGCAAGAAGCATCATAGGAAATCACAGAAAAATATTAGAGAATACTTTCTAAATAATTATTCTGGTCAACCTCTCTGGCTTGGATTTGTGCAAAAACTGTGACATCTCTAAAGGAGGAGCTAACACTCAATACCTAGTGTGTTAATTTACCTAATTAACATTACTTTGTAGATTCCCTCTTTTCTTTAAATCAATATTGTGAAGTTTCTTTTCTTTATATTTTCAGTGAAGCTGGAAATCAATGACACCAGATAATCTCAGCACAGAAAGAAATCGGAACAGGGGGAAAGTAGCCGTGACTTATCAGTGCAAGCCGTAACAGCGTTTTGATGCAGCCAGCCTTCTTAACTCACTTAAAACAGGCAGTCTGCTCAATGCTCACATCCTGTCAAATTTCATATTGTTATTTGAGATTGTTATGACTTGGATAAATTAAGATTCAAGGGAGCACAGGGTGCTGGCTAAGGAGCCAGGGTTCAATAAAAGACAACAATAGAATTTGATATAGAGAACTTTATTACTCACAAATCCTGGAGGAAGCACCTAACTTCCTGGGGCCCTTCAGGGAGGTCAAGACAGAGGTCAAGGGTGGAGGCCGGGAAACCCTAACAGAATCTGGGGCACATGTTTTCATTAGGGTCCATAAGTGAAGTATTCTGAGATTCCTACCTAATTCCTATTGGTCAATTAAAACCAAAAAGAGCGGAGTTTTGGGTTCAGCTCTGTGTGGGTCTTATCTAACGAGATTATAGGGGAGGCCTTGGTAGGGAGTAGACTGTTGATCACAAGGACCATTGGAGGAGTCACATCAGGAACTTAAATTTGCTTGTGACAGTAAGGGCTACTGTCTACAGCATGTGCTCAAGAGAGGGGCTCAGGCCAGTTCAAGGCCCATGAAGGCCACGTGGCCAAATAACTGCATGCTGAAGCAATGATGCCGTGGAGTAGCTCAGTGACTCTCAATGTAGGTGTCCTAATGTGTGATTATGATTTTTAAAAGAGTTCTAGTCATTTGGGAGACATGCTGAGACCCTTGCAGAAGAAATTCTATGATGTCTGTACTTTACTTTGAACAGTTGGAAGAAATGGAATGTGATCAGGGCTATGGATTTAACAAGAGTGGTCTCGAGATGATAAATGCTGAGGCCAGTGCCACATTTCTGTCAACACTGTCTGCCCCCAGAATAAAGTTCAGTAAAATAGAAATTAAAGGCTGACCTGAGATCACTGAGAGGCGCACTAGTGAGAAAGCCAGCTTGCAAATGATGAAAATTTAACTCTAACAAATGAATTCTGTGCTAATCATCAAGGTAAGTGTGAGTGAAAATCGCTCAGTCATGTCTGACTCTTTGCAGTCCCATGGACTGTAACCAGCCAGGCTCTTCTGTCCATAGAATTCTCCAGGCCAGAATACTGGAGTGGGTAGCCATTCCCTCCTCCAGGGGATCTTCCTGACCCAGGGATCAAACTGGGGTTTCCCAAATTGCAGGGGGATTCTTTACCGTCTGAGTCACCAATCATCAGGGTAGAAGTTGGCTTCTCCCATTGCTGGATTAAGATCTCTAATGACGCCTTGCATTTTTTCCTTGTCTTTCCCGTGAAACTGTTTTCTTCTGCACTGACTGTATTCTTACACGAGTTCTTGATATGTCACAGAAAATACAGCCACGGGCTACTCTGGCCTTACATTTTTTTTTTTTTTTTGCAAGTAAGATACTCAAAGTTAATAAAGTAGCCCATCCCTTCTGTATCCCCTACATACTGAAGAGTATTTATGTTAAACTCACTGAAGGTTCTGATTGGTCCCACCCTAGTCATTACCTCCAAGGGAAGAAGGAGGTAAATGGGTTGGCTAGATGAGTTACATTCCCCTAGCTTGTAGGAGAGGAGGTAGGACCCCTCAGCAGGCAGGGCAAACTCTTATTGCATGTCCTCTATTCACTCTATGTGACCTCGCCTTCCACTGCTTCCAACACCCACCCTGCACCAGCTGCTTGACCTCACTGCACTGTCTCAGATATTCCAGGCACTTCTGCACTGCAAGAATCAGACCCTAGCTGGAGTGTGCTTTTGCCACAGTCCCAATGAATAACTCTCTAATTATTTGCCTTCCAGTCTTGACTTGGAAATCTCAAAAATTATCTACCCCTTCTCTATCTATCTCCCTATTCATCACACATCATCTTTTGAAGCGCTATTGAATTCATGTATTTCTTATGTTTGCTTAGTTTTTCTTGCCTATCCCAAGAGGGAAAAAAAAGGAAAACTTCATGAGAGCAGCAATTGCTTTGTATCATAAGTGCTTGGTTGCTGATCTCTGAATCCTTGAATAACAGTGCCTGGTAGATACTCTGTATTTGAATATAAGTGAATGAATAAATGTATCTAGTCAGAGTCATTAGTACTGGAGGCAATGGGCTCTTAAAAAACAGCTCTTATACCAAGGGCATGAGTTGTTGGGAAGGAAAAATCAAATGCTGTAATATTGCAGGTGTGTTTAGTCTCAACCCTGCTATCAGGGAAGGCTTCCTGGAGGGAGAAACATCCAAAGATGGTTCAGAACTCTTAGATGACAAGTTTGATGACAGTGTCAAGAGAGAGTGCACGCTAGGATCTTACACAAAGATTTTAGGGTTGGATGGCATGATAAACTATGACTGTGTGTGCACAAGCTTATACAGAGGCAGGTACATTTACACACATGCACACCATACAGAGCAGCCCAAGATAAAACTGGCAAGGTGAGCAAGTCTGTGTCACAGTCGCAATTCACAGTAACACGTTTGGACTTTAGCCTGTGGGCACTGGAAAGGCATGGAAGGATTTTACAAATGGAAGTGACACAATTAGGTTCATTTTAAAGTGTTCTCTCTGGCTGAAGGATGAAAAATGAAACAGACAGAGCCCAAGATGGGAAACAGGAAGAATGATTTCAAGCAATGCACGCAGCAGTAACCGGCCCAAGGAAAACAACACAGCCTCCTATCTAGGCACTGCAGGTCAAGAGGCCTCAGCTGTGTAGGGAGAACAACCGAGGAAGTTTCTTTTTATAAATGAAAGTTGTCCATATAGCAAAAACAAAGGTAGTCCTTCATTTATAAGTTTCACAAATTATCAGTTCGATTTCAAACCAAAGATTTCAAATTTAGAGAATCCTTCAAGACAGAAATATAAGTAGGCATCAAGACTGGATTTATCTTTGCTGTTGCTGTTCTTGTTTTGTCGTTAAGTCATGTGCGACATTTTTGCGACCCCTTGGACTGAACCTGTGAGACTCCTCTGTCCAGGGGGTTTCCCAGGCAAGAACACTGGAGTGGGTTGCTATTTACTTCTCCAGGAGATTTTTCTGCCCTAGGGATTGAACTCGTGTTTCCTGCATTGCAGGCAGATTCTCTTGCCAGTGAACCTCAATTGAAGGCAGAAGAATTTGGGGGTCCCAGCTTGAAAAATGTCAGCCATTGGCAACTGAAGCCTGGTGAAGTGTGTTTGTGCTTTATGACATGTGGCCAAGAATCTCATTTTGCACTTTTCAGACCACAGTGACAGAAGTGGTCATTTCCATTTTTCCAGCAGGTTTCAACATTTCCTTCATAATCAATAACAGGCCCAGGGACTTCCCTGATAGTCCAGTGGCTAAGACTTTTCCTTTCAATGCAGAGGGTGCAAGTTCAATCCTTGGTTGGGGAGCTAAAATCCCACATGCCTCACAGCCGAAAAGCCAAAACATAAAACAGAAGCAATATTGTAGCAAATTCTATAAAATATTTAAAAATGGTCAACATAAAAAAAAAATAGACCCTAAAATGTATTCAAAAATCCCTCTGTACAGCTTTCAGAAGATGTGCTGTGACATTCAGATTCCTGAAGCTGAGCCTTTTGTTTAAATCAAGACTTGAACTACCGAATGCCCAGATGTGACCTCTGAATATATACTCAGAAGTGGGATTACTAGATGATAGAATAATTTCATTTGTCATTTTTTCATGAACCTCCTTACTATTTTCCAAGGTAGTTGCACCATTTTACATTCTTGCTAACAGCATTCAGAGGTTCCCTACTCTCCACATTTTCACCAGCCCTTGTCAACTCTTGTCTTTTTGATAATAGCCATTTCAACAGAGGTCATATGTTATATGCCTTTGATTTCTATTTTCCTGTTGATGAGTGATGTTGATCACCCTTCCATGTAGATGATGAGTGATGTTGATCACCTTTCCATGTACCTGTTAGCTGTTTGTTTGTCTTTCTTGGAAAAATGTCTATTCAAGTCTTTTGCCCATTTTTTTTAATATAAATATGAGTTTGTTTCTTTGCTATTGAGTTGTATGTGTTCCCTAAGTATTTCAGATATGTAGTTTGTAATTATTTCTCTCATTCCCTAGGTTGCCTTTGCATTTTGTTGACTGCTTCTGTTTGAAGAAGCAGTCGCCTCTCCTAGACTTTATGGTTTGGCATCAATAAGTAAAGATAAGTTGGTGATGCCAGAAATCTTGGCTGTCTGTGCACCGATGCTGAAAAAAAATATGGAGACAGAATTTTGGAGAAAAAGAAACTGTGGCCCTAAGTCTGGTGGCCCAGGGCACTGGATGTGCTGGTACGTAGTGGCTCCTGGATTGGGGTTGGGCGTACAGTGTCCCATGGGCTCAGAAAGTTGGAGTCCATCACAGCTGGGTGATCCTTGGCCATGAGAGCTATGGGGTCCACAAAGACTGTGGGGGACCTAGTGATGCCTCTGTATCCAGTAACAAGAGACCAGAGGAGGCAGCAGTGGTGTCCAGGGCCAGTGGTGTGCACACACTTGACTGCAGGCTCATGCACCATGGTGCGTACTGAAATAAGCAACAGGGCAGGGGTCAACTGTGAACACACAGGGAGCTTCCAGGGCGGGACATGGTGGCATGCACAGCGGTCACCCCAGTGGAAGATGGACCTGGACAATTCAAGTCTGCAAGGGAAAGTTCCTGTAGGACCTCTGTGGTGGAGGTGGGGAGATGCAGTCTGCGGTGGTTGTGCTGGCTACTGGTTTCAACTGCCTGAGTCCCTTGTGTAGCAGGCCCCTGGGGTGGTGATGGTGAGCACTGCAGGGCACTCAACAGTAAAAACCGTTGGGGATCTGCAAGGCTGAGGTTCTCAGTAGTGACGGCTCCTGGGCTCCTCTGCAGAGCGGGCCCCTGAGGACCATGGAAGCCCCTGCTGCTTGGCTGATGCTGGTAACCCCGCCCTCTTCTCTCTTAGCTGTATCCTGACATCTCAGCTATGTTCACCTCCCCAGCCATCCAGACAGGAGAAACCAAGTGGCCCAAAATGCTGGTCGATACCTCACTCTCCTTTGCCCTCCTGGACCAGGGAATCCGCTCTGGGCTCTTGTCAGTGCTTCTCAGGAGCCTGGGATGATGCAGGCAAAGTGGAGCTATTTTCCTACCCTTTTCATGTGGGTTTTTCAGGCTTTTAGCTCCACTGTGCTGCTACAACCTCTTACGTGGACTTTAGCCCTCTTCCAGAGCTGGTTTTGTTTGTGCAGAAGGGGAAGAAACTTGGAGGCCAGAAGGCCCTGCTCCAGCATCATTTTTATTTACTTTTCAGTTGAGTTTTTTTATTGTGGAATTTTCAGGAATTTTTACATATTTTGGACACAAGAAGCTTAACAGATATGTGTTTAGGATATGTTTATTTAGATCTTCTTTAATTCATTCATCAGAATTTTGTAGTTTTTCAAAATCAAAACAAAAATGTAGCAATCCAACAAATGTGGTATTAACTATTAAAAACAGCTTTTTACAGAAAAATCTATCTTATTTTCTTTTAACAGATTTACTTTAGTATCTATAAAGAAGAGAATTTTGTAGTTTTCCCCATGTAGAGCCCAAGCATAATTTGTGATATTTATAACTATTTCACTTTGGGGTGCTAGTATAAGTGATGTTACTTTTTAAATTTCAAATTCCAATTGTCCATTGTTGATGCATAGGCAAGCAACTGACATTTGTATAATAAACTTGCATTCCATGATTTTTTTATCATCAATCATTGGTTCCAAGAAGATTTGTCTCTAATGTTTGGAATTTTCTATGTAGGCAAGTATGTCATCTAAACAAAGGCAGTCTTATTTATTCCTTCCCAATTTATGTACTGGTTAGTTCTTTTTTTGTCTTTTTACACTGGCTAAGGCTTCTAGTATAATTTTAAATTGGAGTTGTGAGGGATCATCCTTGCCATTTTCCTTATCTTAGTGAGAAAATATCTAATTTATCTCTACTCACTCTGGTGTTACATATATATTTTTGTAGATATTCTTTCTCAAGTGAGAAAGTTTCTTCTCAGTTCCTGCTTGGCTGACAGTTTTAATGATAATTGGGTATTGGATTTATCAAATGCTTTATCTTCATTTTTAGTATAATCATGATTTTTTTTTCTTTAGCCTATTGACATGGTGGATGAAATTAATTGAATTTCAAATATTTAACCAGCCTTCCATAACTGGAATACATCCTACTTGGTATAATTAATGTTTGATTCAGTTTGTACATTATTAGACTTGATTGACTAAGGAATCTTAGGTTGATTTTCATGAGACATACTCACTGGGCTTCTCTGCTGGCTCAGCGGGTAAAGAATCCACCTGCACACAGGAGACTCGGAGATGCAGGTTCGCTCTCTGGGCCAGGAGGATCCCTTGAGAAGGACACGGCAACCCACTCCGGTATTCTTACCTGAAAAATCCCATGGAAAGGGGAGTCTGGTGGCCTACAGTCTAAAGGGTCGCAAAGAGTTGGACATGACTGAGCAACTAAACACATTCATCTATGGGTTTTTTATAATGTCTTTCTTTGGCTTAGTGTAATGTTGGCCTTTCAAGTTTCCCTGGTGGCTCAGATGGTAAAGAACCTGCCAGCAATGCCGAAGACCTGGGTTCGAGGGTTAGGAAGATCCCTTGGAGGAGGGCATGGCAACTCACTCCAGTATTCTTGCCTGGAGAGTTCCATGAATAGAAAAGTCAGGCAGGGTACAGTCCATGGACACCACTGAGTGACTGAACAGCAGCAGCAGTAATGCCGGCCTTTTACACTGAGTTAAGAAGCGACCCACTGCTTCAGTTTTCTGAACTAACTTGTGGGAAACTGATTTCACTATTTTTTTTAAATTGTAGAATGCACCAGTGAAACCATCTGGACTTGGACATTTCTTTTTTGGAAGGTTAGTAATTACTGACTTAAATTCTTTAATAGATTTAATTCTATTCTGATTCTCTATTTCTCCTCCTGTGAGTTTTGGAAATTTTTATATTGCAAGGAGCAGTCTCATTTCACCTAAGCAATCAAACTTGTTAGCACAAGAGTGTTTGCAGTATTTCTTTATTATCATTTTAATGTTCATAGCATCGGTGGTAATAAATCTCTTTCAGTTCTGATAGTAAGAAATTGCACAATTTCTCACTCTTTCTTGGTTGGATTGACTAGGAGTTTATCAATTTTTAT
>SJYC01100123.1:0-58320 GCA_006408675.1 Madoqua kirkii
AGGTGAATTCTTTACCAGCTGAGCCACGAGGAAAGCCCCTGAACACCGAAAGATGATTGTAAATTGAAGAAAACCAGATAACTCAAGTTAAGGAATAGAGTGCTTTTCTATGTATGGGAAGATGAAATGCTCTGGCCTCCTTGAAATCATCCCTTTGCTCTGCATCTCAGCTATCTGGGGGTCAAGTTCCTCTTTTTATACCCTGAGTTCCTCAAGGCTTGATGTGAAAGTGGCTGCAGTCTGATGACTACACGATGGCAGGTATTCTCCTTCTTGGGTCCCCCAGGGCTCACCAGCTTATATTGGAGGACCACAGTGGCTGATATGAAGAGGAACTAAAGAGCCTATTGATGAAAGGGAAAGAGGAGAGTGAAAACGCTGGCTTAAAACTCAACATTCAGTCAATGAAGATCATAGCCTCTGGTCCCATCACTTCACGGAAAATAGATGGGGAAACAATGGAAACAGTGACAGACTATTTCCTTGGGGTCCAAAATCACTGCAGATGGTGCCTGCAGCCATGAAATTAAAAGATGCTTGCTCCTTGGAAGAAAAGTTGTGACAAACCACATATTAAAAAGCAGAGACATCACTTTGCCAACGAAGGTCCATCTAGTCAAGGCTATGGTTTTTCCACTAGTCATGTATGGATGCGAGAGTTAGACCATAAAGAAAGCTGGACATCAAAGAATTGATGCTTTTGAACCGTGGTGTTGGAGAACTCTTGAGAGTCCTTGGACAGCAGGGAGATCAAACCAGTCCATCCTAAAGATCAACCCTGAATATTCTTTGGAAAGACTGATGCTAGAGCTAAAGCTCCAATATTTTGGCTATCTGATGCAAAGACTTGACTCATTTGAAAACAGCCTGATGCTGGGAAAGATTGAAGGCAGGAGGAGAAGGGGACAACAGAGGACAAGATGGTTGGATGGCATTACTGACTCAATGGACATGAATTTAAGCAAGCTCCAGTATATTGCAAAGGACAGGGAAGCCTGGTGTTCAGCAGTCCATGGGGTCACAACGAGTTGGACCCAACTGAGTGACTGAACAAGAACAAAAATGGCTGATGACTGTGACATCCTTGTTTACTGATATGGCAGGAAATAATCCCCTTCTCACAAGCTTCTTCTATAAAAGCAGAAATTAATGATGATTTTAATAAAAGGTGGCAATTTTTCAGGCCTTTTCCAGGCCCATAAAATAATAAATAAAATTATACTCACTACTTCAGGAAATATGCTAACACTTATGCCAGCATCATCACAGCTCATTTAATGCCACTACTACTAAGATACTCCTCTTGTATCTGTACATCTCTCAAATTAATAAAAGTCATGAGTACTTTTTTAGTAATTTACTTTTATCTGTATTGAACTCATTTTCAGAAGTCTAAGTTGTAAGTCAGGGCAGGTAAACAAGCTAAACACAAGACTCCCCAGGAAAGGTCAGTATCACCGGTGAATGATAAGAAATGGAATATTTTCTGCGATACCAGCTAACAAATGATGTCACAGTCATCAGAGATTGCAGCCACCACAGAAAGTGACCTGGTGAGCCCTGAGGGAACTCAGGAAGGAAAAAATACCTGCCATCTAGCAGCCATCAGACTGCAGTCACTCCCTACACTTAGCCCTGAGGAAGCTCAAGATGTGAAAACAGGATTCTGGCCCCAGGTAGTTGAGATGCATATCAAAGAAATTATTTCAGTGAGCCCAGACTCTTGTAACTTCCCATACATAGAA
Source organism: Madoqua kirkii (assembly GCA_006408675.1). Taxonomy (NCBI): domain Eukaryota; kingdom Metazoa; phylum Chordata; class Mammalia; order Artiodactyla; family Bovidae; genus Madoqua; species Madoqua kirkii. The sequence continues at coordinate 1,746 of SJYC01100123.1, forward strand.
AAGTGCTAAATTCCTCAACTTGGGGTATTTGGTTACCTCTAACTACAAGAACATTTTGATGTTCATGCTACCTGCCCTTTGTTGCAAAACTCCTATATAACCTTCTGCCTTCTCAGAGTGGTTCTCTCAGGTTCACTTGAGATGCCGCCTCCCAGGCTTAAGTCGTAAAAATTTCCAGTGAATAATGCATAACTCTCAATTTTTATGTTTCGTGTATTTTTTCAATTGACAATGTAAAATTCACTACTTGATATTAAACCAAACAGAACAAGGTATACAAAGGAAGATGCATCATGATCAAATGTGTTCCAGAAATATAATATGGATTTGACTTTTCTAAAAAATCAGTTAATACTTTCAACCAACACTAACAGAGTAAAGTCTCGATTTGGGGGGGTTATCTCAATGCACTGAAGAATCATTTCATAAAGATTCCCAATGGAGGGGTCCATGTAACAAGGAACAGAGGAAGGACAAGCCAACAGCCAGCCAGAAACTCAAGCCTTAGGCTTACAGCTGATACAGAACTCTCCAGGGTCAACTCGACATGAGCCCTGAAGTGAATCTTTCACTGTTTGAACTTTGAGAGGAATCCATGACCTTTACCAACATGTTGCTTTCAGTCTTGTGAGAGAGAAGTAAGCAAAGGATCCAGCTAAGTCATTCTTGGACAGCTGACACCCAGAAACTACGCAATAATAAATGTATATTTTATGCCACCAAGTCCGTGCTACTTTGATATCTGGCAATACATAACAAATCCAGCAGCCATGAACCACACCCAGCTGGTAGTGATACAAGGGTCTGACGGCCATCTCAATCCAATGACCCTCATGTTCAAGACACACTCAGCCATGTCAAATGCATGTGAGGTGAAGGGGGAAAGATTCAGGCAATTTTTAGCAAAGTTTTTAAAAATAGAGACTTTTTTTTAAGGAGTTACACTTTCAGAATGACAACATAGGACCTTGACAAACCAAATCCTCAGTAAAACTTGTAAAAAATATTTTTAAAAAGTAAAACCATTAATGTTTCTAGAAATGGCCCTGAGGACACAGTATACAATGACTGAAGAAACAAGTATTTGAGAAAATCTCAGAAAGCTTGTTAGGAAGACAGGGAGTCATAGTAAACGACGGAGGGAACCTGCTAACTCCAGTGTCATCCCAGGTGACTGTGTATAAGCCCAGAAGAGAACCTTCTTAGAGGCAGCAACAGAAGTCCCCACCAAGGGAGAAATGGACCAAATGAGAGCAACTCAGCCAGTGGACATCAAACACATAACAGTAAGGAGCAGTACCCAGACTCACTGCCACATTTTACCTGAAAGATCCAGTTTCCATCAATAAATAAAAAAAGAAGCCCCATACTCTTTATCTGCTGAGCCTATGTCTTCATTATGATAGCATGCATTTCTTTTTTTTTTTTTAAGAAAATTGTATGTTTATTTTCGATGTACAGGATTTTAACATTTAAAGGAGATTATATGCAAGCTGGATAAATGTAAAGAAACATTCTAAGTAAAATATGTATTTAGTGCAAGTAAACTCTGAGATCCCTGCTGTTATTTGCTGTTGTTGGCACCATAAAGCAAATTATACTATCTTTTGTTTTACAGTTTGTATCGCATATTGTAAGGTAACCAAAAGCTATATTCTCTGCCTAGAACAATTAATATAACCATCAGTGGCAGTGAGGGTGAGATGATTTGGGAGAATGGCATTGAAACATGTATACTATCATGTAAGAAACGAAGCAGCAGTCTATGTTCAATACAGGATACAGGGTGCTTGGGGCTGGTGCACAGGATGATCCAGAGAGATGATTTGGGGTGGGAGGTGGGAGGGGGCTTCGGCACTGGGAGATTGTGTACACCTGTGGTGGATTCATGTCAATGTATGGCAAAACCAATACAGTATTGTAACGTAAAATACAGTAAAAATAAATTTTTTTAAAAAATAAATTAATAAATAAAACAATAAGAAAGAACTGTATAACAGCCAGAGCTAATTACAGCCATGTAAACCACTGCCAGCATGCATCTCTTTAAGCTTCCATTCTGTGTGACAGGAAGAAAGATCTACATATTCCAGAAGTTCCACCCATTTTCATCTCGGTGATGGCACTGCTGGTTTTTCCAGACTCCAAAACTCAAAACCTGTGAGCCATCCCCAGCTTTTTCCTTTCTTTCCTCTCCAAGTAAATGTGCATTGACTAGGCCTCTCTCATCTGTCTGAGCTGCCTGCTTACATGACACCAAACCTGCTGACTCTGTGTTGTGGGGAGGCTTTACCACCCTGGCCGCCTCTGCAGACTCAGCCCTGGGCATTGCTGCTGCAGCTCATTGCACTGCTCCAGGCTCCTTGCTCTTCCCAGGTCCCCTTCCAGCTTTTGAAAGTCAGCTCCTAGGTTAGGGCCAGCACTTCCTCAGGCCCCCATGATACCACATCCCATTCATGTTTTGTTTTGCTTTTTAGTCTTTGGCTCCTAACATACACTCATGCTCAGTAACTGTTTACTGTTTGTGTGCTAAGTTGCTTCAGTCAAGTCTGACTCTTTGTGACCCTATGGATTATATAGCACACTAGGTTCTTCTGTCCATAGGACTCTTCCCACAAGAATACTGGAGTCAGTTGCCATGCCCTCCTCCAGGGGATCTTCCCAACCCAGTGACCAAACCCACATCTCTTATGGCCTTCTACAAGTGTTTGTTACTGAATGCTTTATTATTTGAGTAAACTTGTGTGCAATTCTTTTTAAAGGTAACGCCAGTGCAGAATCTCAATCTCAGAACTCAGGAAGAGGATCCATTATAACAACTCTATTAGTAAAATAGCCTAAACATTTAAAATCATTGGATAATCTGATTCAGTGATCCCATTTATTTGAAGTGTGTGTTTTTTCTGCTGCTGCTTAGTCACTTCAATCATGTCTGACTCTGTGCGACCCCATAGATGGCAGCCCACCGGGCTCCCCCATCCCTGGAATTCTCCAGGTGAGAACACTGGAGTGGGTTGCCATTTCTTTCTCCAATGCATGAAAGTGAAAAGTGAAAGAGAAGTTGCTCAGCCATGTCTGATTATTAGCGACCCCATGGACTGCAGCCTACCAGGCTACTCCATCCATGGGGTTTTCCAGGCAAGAGTACTGGAGTGGGGTGCCATTGCCTTCTCCAGTGTGTTTTTCACCTATATACAAATAAGTAAAATAGGAGAGTGTCTCAAGAATACTAACAGTGGTTACCACTGAGGAATAGAATTTATGGTAGATTTCTCTATACTTTACATTTTGGTAACATTTAAAATTTTTGAAATGAATTTATATTACTTTAATATTTATATATCTATTTTTAGAAAGAAAAGGATTGTTAGTTCATAATGACTTAAAATTTCATTTAAGAAAAATGGACTAAGTAGGACCTAGCAAAGCTCAAGTCCTTTGTCTTGTCTGGAAAATTTGCCTACACAATGTACATTTAAATTTGTATTTGAAAATGAGGATTTTTTTTTCATTTGTTTTAATCTAAAGGAATAGTACCGACAAAAGTAGAGAGTAGCAAGTATCGATGACTGTCTGACTAGGGCTAGGTGTTTCCACATGCATTAAGTTAGTAAATAGCAAATTAGTAAATACAATAATCTCCTGAAGTAGAAGCTGACAAACTCCCTATTTCAATGGAACACAATCGCTCCCAGAAGAAAGAAGGGCACAAAGTGAAACCACAGAACTACCTCATCCTGAAACAAAAACGAAGAGATGTGGAAGGACCTAGAGTCCTTCACTCATAGAGAGTGAAGTAAGTCAGAAAGAGAAAAATAAATACATATTAACCTGTGTATGTGGAATCTAGAACACTGGTAGAGGGGACCTGTTTGCAAGGTAGGAATGCAGATGCGGATGTAGACAGCAGGCATGCGTCATGGCAGCAGGGGGAATGGAGGGGAGGCAGATTTGCATCGCAGCCCTGACAGACGGACAGTACCTGCGCGAACAGATGGCGGGCAGGATGCGTCTGCATAGCACAGAGCGCGCAACTCAGCGCTGTGGGACGACCTACAGCAGTGGGACAGGGGAGCAGCAGACGGGGAGGCTCAAAAGGCAGGGAGGCTCAAAAGGCAGGGAGGCTCAAAAGGCAGGGAGGCTCAAAAGGCAGGGAGGCCCAAAAGGCAGGGAGGCTCAAAAGGCAGGGAGGCTCAAAAGGGAGGGGCGATGTGTACATAGATACAGCGTTCACTTTGCCATACAGCAGACACTAACACGACATTGCAGAGCAATTATACTACAATAAACACACGCATATATGTTCATTTTATTTTTCAAAGAATTCTCAATGTTATAGCAATCCAGTTTTAAAGATCTGATCCCTGGGTCAAGAAGATCCTCTGGAGTAGGAAATGGCGCCTTGCTCCAGTATTCTTGCCTGGAAAATTCCATGGCCAGAGGAGCTTGAAGGGATGGGCATGACTGAGCAGCTAAGCACACACAATTTCAGAAACGATAGGTTTAAAATCTAGAGAGAATAATAGCTAGGTGATTGGTAAATAACACGGATAGACACACAGATGAATGATAGAGTTCTGGGCTGAACGGTACGCTCCCAAAATTAACAAGTTGAAGTCCTAACCCCAACTACCTCAGAATGTCCCTGTATTGAAGACAGAGCCTTTAAAGAAATGATCAGGTTGAAATGAGCTCCTAATGCCATCTGATTAGTGTCTTTCTAAGAAGACACTGGACACACCAAGGGTGGCAGACACATGGAAAGACCAGGTAAGGACACAGCAAGGCAACTGCCACCTGCCAGACAAGGAGAGAGGCCTCCTGAGAAGCACAATCTGCCCTCCCCGGATCTTGGACCTCTGACTTTCTGAATCCTGAGAAAATAAATAACGGATTTAAGCCAACCAAACTGTAGTGTTGTGTGGGGGCAACCTTAGAAACCAGCCGAGGAAGAGCTCATGCACTTGACAGAGACATGTCACTTCTTCTGGACCCTCATTTTGCAGTTCCCGTTATGTTTTGAAAAAATAATATGAGGTAAGCAATCAGGGCAGAGTGTATTTTTAGAAGCTATTTTTGTGTTTTGCTCCTAAATGCACAAATAATTCTTCCTGATAGATTGCCAAGATGATTTTTGTCAGAAGCTGGTTTCTCTGGAAATAATTAAGCTTGCAGACAAATTGCATCTATTGTAGTATCATCTTGCTTGGAGTTTCATCTTCTGAAAACAAAGGGTTCATCTTGATAATGTAGGAATAACAGATGTTGCTGTTAATGATCTATCCTTGGAACAGAAAGTGTCTTCCCGTGAGCAAGAATCACCAGCAAGGGTCACAGCCTCGCTTTGTCACAACCACATGTGCAGATGACTAGTAGTGGCTCTGCAAGCATTTAGATTTATGAACAAGTTCTTGAATAACACGATTTCTCTTCATAGCAATTCTAGTCTAATACACACAGTTACTGGCTATTATTATGGAAACTTTTTTCTTATACGAATTGTTTGTGCCTGTTTGATGACTGCTCTTTGTTCATGGCACTGAATTTAACCTAATAATCTCATTAATGTTAATGGGAACTGCCGAGTAAAATGCATGGAAGCAAATTAATATGCCCTGCAGTCCTTGGACATGACTTTGATACATTTTATATTATTAATCTCATTCAAGATAGACTTTATATTGTTATAATTAGACATAACAAGATCGGATGCCTTCTGCAACCCAGGGAGACTACCTTTAGGGGGTTAATTTAGGAAGAGTAGATAGCCAATTGGAAACCTCAGAAAGGAAACTCACAGAACACTTTAGAGGGGTTCAGTTATTTGTAAAATGTCAAGCCTCCTACCTTTGATTTGGGCAAGATCTCCCACACCTCCAGAAAATTACTTTCCTCCGGGTGCTTTCAAAGAAAGGGCTGAGTCCCAGTGCTAGCTGGGGACCCTGGAGAAGTCACCTGTGCCCTATTCCATTTCCCCAGGGAGGAGCAGAACCCCCCCACATCTTGGGGTGCTTTAATCAGTTTCAGACACTCCTGGATGTAGGACTCAGCTGAGACAGGCTGGCTTCTCATACAGAGTGAGAATTTGCTCACTTTCAGTGATACTTTTGAGTGCTGTTTAATAGAATTCAGAGAAGAGACTTGAGGAGGAGGGTGGAAGCAGAGCTCCTATGCTGCCTTTCCTCAGCATCCTCCCAGAGGCTCCCGAGAGGAGACTGGCCCCAGAGAGAAGCCCTGCTCAGACTCCCCGCCCCTGGCTGTGCTGGTTGTTCTGGAAAACACCAAGGGATCATTTGCTTCCCTTTCTTTAATTTTCTTCTCTTCTCTCCTTTTCATTTCATTCTGTTTTCTTTGTGTGAGCAATGAGACAAAGAGCAGACTGTGAAAACAGAAGGGGCGCAGTCCCCATAGAGAGCAACGTTGACTGAAACACCGGGATCACCCTTTGCTCTGCTGTCCAAGGTGCTGAGCACTTTCCTGTGCTGTTTCTTTTACCCAGAGAAAGGACTTCTTCACCATTCTGTTGTCATTCATCCCCAACCCAGGTGTGAGAGGATGAGTGAGCACAGAAGTTCCCTTTGCACTGTAGCGATGGAATGACAGCCCCACTGTTGCAGCTCAGAACTTGAGGATGAGTGGGGAGCCTGTGGATGAGGAGGCAGGGCTCATCCGACTATGGTCCATCCTCAGCCTTGTCTCCATATCAGTTACTGAGCGAAGCTTCAGACACACTCTATGTGAACTTTTCCCCAAATCTGTGAAAATCACACTTCCTTGGGGAACTTTTTTAGTTTCAAAATCTCCAGAGGTACATAGTATTCCAAGAATTTTTCATACATTAGTAATAATAATATATTAGTAATAATTGCTAATGCTGTAATAATTAATTAACACAATAACATTTAAATTTAGTCTTTATAGAAATCTTTGAGGTGGACACCACAATATTTTATTTTACAGATGACAAACTAAAACATGGAGAGATTGAAGGATTGACCCCATGTCAATCTAGTGTACAAATCCTAGGGTAAAAAGGAGCTGTGTCTCCATTCCAGGTACCCACCTTACATAAGTTACTCCCTGCTCCCTCATACCATATGCTCCACCATACATTGAGGGGTTTCTCTAAGCTAGCAGACACTGCCTGTTTGCTTGTGGTGTCTTTTTAAGGGGTAATTAAAATTGCAATAGCTTAAGTCATTGGAAGAGTCAGCAAAATTTGAGTAAAATATTAAAAGAATAAAAAACGTGAAATAATATTTTTTAAATGCACACTCAGCAGCACCATCAACATCAGCACCATCACTGTCATCCCATTCTCTCCTGGTTCCTGGCACAGAGCTCCTAAAACACTTGTCATTTCCTGAGTGACCTTCATCATCTTCAACGTCATCCCATCATCACCACCATCATCATCACCATCATCGTCTTCCCATCTGTTCCTGGTTCCTGGCACAGAGCTCCTAAAATGCTTGTAATTTCCTGAGTGATAAGAACATTAAGAGTATCCTTTGGTTCTATTAATAATGTTTGGTCATTGGCCCTATTTCTTCACACAGAACTCTTAAATTCCTTGGTAGCCACCTTCTCATTTGTCCTCATCTGGCCTTTTCTCACTGTGGACACCTCTGATCACTTCCTTTTCTTATAAGGACACCAGTCTTATTGGATAAGGAGCCCTGGTAACCTAATTAACCTTAATAACCTCTTTAAATGCCTCATCTCCAAACACACCCCCATTAGAAGTTAGGGTTTCATTCTATTTTTATTCTGTTTTATTTTCTTCCCTGACACAGCTGAGTAAAATTCAACTTGTTATGTTACAGAGATTCTTGACCTCCATGGACTCCACTGCTTTTAATATTAGAGAGTATGAGCCCTACACCCTAACACCTGTATCCTGAATTAAGTGAGATGTGTTGTTGGGGCTTCCTTCAGTAGGGAATAAGGAGGAAATTAACTTTAGAGGATAAAAGAGTGTCATTTGTCTTAGTATAAGACTAGGAGTGTGTGTGAGGGGTGCTCACAGACCCACATGTGAGGACAGGATGCCTTAGAACACACATAGGGAAGCTAAGACAAATGGGCGGGGAGCCCATCAGCCCCAGTGCTGATCACTTGTCCTGGACCTCCAGGTGGCAGGGAAAGGGAAAGCAGCCACATGCTTCTGGATTAGAAGTCAGAACAACATAATCAGGATCCACACTTAGTTACAGGAAAACTCTCTGTGCTTTGTGGTTGAGAACTTGCTAGAGGCCTGAAGACTGAGCCCTCAGTGTAACTGAAAAGTTGAAGATGAGTGACTTGCGAAGTAATGTTCTCCAGTGCGTGGTGACTTAGGAGCCCATCCATTGTGATGCTGGAGTAAGGAAGGTCAGAGGAAGCAATACTCACGGCACTTCCTCAGGATACCCCACAAAGGCACAGATAAAGGCAGCAGAAACAGGCAGAGGGGCACCTGTTTTGACAATCTCTCTGTCCAGCGACCAGAGGACAGAGTTAAGAGGGTTTGGGGAAAGCAAGACATCATACACAGTGACTAAAATAATGCAACCAACCAAAAGAAGAGGGAAATAATGCTTTTCCCAACACACCACTGGAGGAAACTGCATGCCTCCCTCACTTGAAAGGCAAGCTGTCAGAAGAAAGAAGGGTTAAATGATCTCAACTGTCCCCAGGAAGCGGTAGGACTCTAATTAGCACTGGGACCCCCACTGGCACTCAGGACTCATATCAGAATGGTATCTCCATATCCCTCCAAATGCAAGAGATTATTACAAATCCCAGGATCATCCTTGCAGCTGTTTTCTAATTGCACAAGTTTGCAGGAGATAATTCAGTCATGCATATATGTGTTCTTCTTCCCTCACCAGAATTAAAAAAAAAAAAAAAAGCTAAAAACTTGTACTCATCCAAGCCTGTCTGGGGTCACAGGGGAAGGGAAATGGGGGTCAATCCAGTGGAGTGGAAGCTGCTGGAAGCAGACAGGAGACTAGATGGGACAGTCTAGATAAATGCAGAAAACCCAGAGTCAGAGAAATAGTCAGGGAGAGGGAGCATAAGTCAGGAAGATGACTGAGGAACAGTGAGACAGATGGAAGGCTGGAGGCAGAGAATTCCACCCCAAAGAATGCCAGCCTTCTCCTGGAAGGAAGGAGGGGTGTCAGAGCTCAGCTCCTCCAGGTGTTTCAACAGCAAGCACATCCTTGATATTAATGAGACTTTTCTAAAACTTATCAACAATCTGATGCCATCTCAGAGAAGGGTCAAATGTGCCCACCACTGGTAAGTCTCCATACTCAGGGCTTGAGCCAGACATGGTTCTTGAGTTAATCCCACATCCAATGACAAGGGCTCTGGGTCCCTTTTTAAGAAAGCCTTTTAAAGTGAATAATGCAAAGAAATAGAGGAAAACAATAGAATGGGAAAAACTACAGATCTCTTGAAGAAAATTAGAGATACATTTCATACAAAGGGAATGTTTCATACAAAGGCACAATAAAGAACAGATATAGTATGGATCTAACAGAAACAGAAGATATTAAGAACAGGTGGCAAGAATACACAGCAAAACTATACAAAAAAGATCTTAATGACCTGGATAACCACAGACCATAATGATCACTCACCTAGAGCCAGACATCCTGGAGTGTGAAGTCAAGTGCACCTCAGGAAGCAACACTACAAACAAAGCTAGTGGAGGTGATGGAATTCCAGTTGAGCTATTAGATATGCCATTAATGTTCTACACTCAGTATGCCAGAAAATTTGGAAAAATCAGCAGTGGCCACAGAACTGGAAAAGGTAAGTTTTCATTACAATCCCAAAGAAGGGCAATGCCAAAGAATGTTCAAACCACCACACAGTTGCACTCATTTCACATACGAGCAAGGTAATGCTCAAAATCCTTCAAGTCCTATGTGAACCAAGAGTTTCTGATGTACAAACAGAATTTAGAAAAGACAGAGGAAGCAGAGATCAAATTGCCAACATCTACCGGATCATAGAAGTCCATTAATGTTCTACACTCAGTATGCCAGAAAATTTGGAAAAATCAGCAGTGGCCACAGAACTGGAAAAGGTAAGTTTTCATTACAATCCCAAAGAAGGGCAATGCCAAAGAATGTTCAAACCACCACACAGTTGCACTCATTTCACATACGAGCAAGGTAATGCTCAAAATCCTTCAAGTCCTATGTGAACCAAGAGTTTCTGATGTACAAACAGAATTTAGAAAAGACAGAGGAAGCAGAGATCAAATTGCCAACATCCACCGGATCATAGAAGAAGCAAGAGAATTCCAGAAAAACATCTACTTCTGCTTCATTGACTATGCTAAAGCCTTTTACTGTGTGGATCACAATGAACTGTGATTCTTCAAGAGATGAGAATACCAGACCATCTGACCTGCCTCCTGATAAACCTGTATGCACCTCAAGAACCAACAGTTATAACCAGACATGGAATGACAGACTGGTTCCAAATTGGGAAAGAGGTACCTCAACACTTATTTCACTTATATGCAGAGTAATCATGCAAAATGCTGGGCTGCATGAAGCACGAGATGCTGGGAGAAATGTCAATAACCTCAGATATGCAGATGACACTATCCTTATGGCAGAAAGCAAAGAGGAATTAAAGAGCCTCTTGATGAAGGTGAAAGACGAAAGTGAAAAAGCTGGCTTAAAACTCAACATTCAGAAAATGAAGATCATGACATCTGGTCCCAACACTTCATAGCAAATAGATGGGGAACCAGTGGAAACAGTGACAGCCTTTATTTTCTTGGGCTCCAAAATTACTGCCAATGGTGACTACAGCCATGAAATTAAAGAAGAATTTGCTCCTTGGAAGAAAAGCAATGACAAACCTAGACAACATATTAAAAAGCAGGACATTATTTTGTCCATCTAGTCAAAGCTATGGATATAGCTTTTTCCAGTAGTCATGTATGGATATAAGAGCTAGACAATAAAAATGGCTGAGCACCAAAGAATTGATGCCTTCAAACTGTGGTGCTGGAGAAGACTCTTGAGAGTCCCTTGGACAGCAAAATCAAACCAATCAATCCTAAAGGAAAGCAATTCTGAATATTCATTAGAAGGAGTGATGCTAAAGCTAAAGCTCCAATACTTTGGACACCTGATGTGAAGAGACAACTCATTGGAAAAGACCCTGATACTAGGAAGACTGAGGGCAGGAGGACAAGGGAGTAGAGAATAAGATGATTGGATGGCATCACTGACTCAATAGACATGAGTCTGAGCAAACTCTGGAAGATAGTGAAGGACAGGGAAGCCTGGCGTGTTTCAGTTCATGAGGTCAAAAAGAGCTAAACATGACTGAGCGAATGAATAGCAGCAAGTAGTCAGTAATGTGATGCACTGGAGAAGGACCTCATGCCACAGTCCAGAGCAGCGGGATGATGACTCAAACACCCCCCAGCCTCTTCCCTTGCCTACCTCTTCCTGGATAGAAAAGTTATCCAGCACAGAAATTGAGTCTCCACAAACAACCACCACAGGAAGCCATGAAAGGGCTGGGTTCCAACTGTTTTATTAACCACCCTCAGCTCTGTTTCTAAGGCTGGAAAAGTCTCCGAAGACAAAGTGCTTGGCTCAGCAGAACATGAAGCCGAGTGAGTTTTGAGTTAAAACCCTTGAGTTTGAAGATAAAAATCTTCTCTGACCCTCCATGCAAAAAGGAACAAGGTAGTGATAAAGGATCTGGGGGAACTATCTCCTGACATGTAATGCAAATGCTTATTTAAGTCCATTTTCCCCAAAGTTGCATATAGATCCTCCCCACACAAACTTTTGCTTTTGAAAGTATCTGGTCATTGCCCCAATAGAGTGGACTTTTCATATATACATGTGTGCGGTGCTAAGTCATGTCAGTTGTGTCCAACACTTTGTGACCCTGTGGACTATAGGCTGCCAGGCTCCTCTGTCCATGGGGATTCTCCAGGCAAGAGTACTGGAGTGTGTTGCCAAGCCCTCCTCCAGGTGATGTTCCTACCCAGAGATCAAACTCTTGTTTCTTATGTCCCCTGAACTGGCAGGCATGTTCTTTACCACTGGTGCCTCCTGGGAAGTCCCTGTATGTACATGCATATATACAGACCTCTTTCCTTACTTACAATGTAGTCAGAATGGGCAAGCTCTCCCATTGGAGACTGCCCCTCCCCAACTCTGCTCAGCCCCTGACCTCACTCCACCTCATCTGGGCATCTAGGAAGACAGAAATTCAAGTCCCAGTATCTCAGATCCCCAAAGTGATTATGACATTTCATGAAACCTTTCATTGAGCCTTCTATTCTGCTGATCATGTGAAAATGAATGCAATCAATTAACAGAAAACAGTATCTGGAAGACAGAGAGTCAAGTTTTCAGTTTTTGCAAAGCCCATAGAGCCCCATGATGAAAACATGCTTCCTAGAAATGTGTTTAAATTTTTCATAACATCACAGGACCTTGTATTTCTTTGGTTTTGATAGCTCTAAATGGATATGAACACGTTTGAAAATCAAATAGATTGATCTTCAAACCTTAGCTCTTCCAATGTCCTAATATTTTGGCTTTTATGAACCTGTTTCTTCATCTAGAGAAGGAAAACAATAACCATTGCTTCAGAGAGACTGTGACACAAAATTTAAGATTGTGTGTATGAAATTACCTACATGGTTCCTCTTAAATAGAAAGCAAATATTAAACTAAATCTCCTTCTTTCCTGCCTTGGGGACATAAAGGCAAGATCACACTCCTCAAGTATGATGTTCTTTAGTACATGGTCTCTTTTTAGAACTAGAGCTCATGAAATTAAAGAAAATCAGACCAACTAATTATTTTCATTCTGGATAATTAGTAGAGTCAGCTTTCCAAAGCAATAAATGGAAACTGGGCTACAGCGGAAGAATTCAATTATTTAAAGGGATGTCTCTTTCCAGATAGCAGCTTATGAAAGAAGATTTAGGTAAAGCATAAATGTAGCAAGAAACCAGGCAGGGGAAGAATTTTAATAAATAAAAGAACCCCAATGAAATGTTACTGGCATCAGAATTTATCTCACTATCTCCAAATATTTTTTGTTTGTTTGTTTTTTCCCCATGGAAATTATTTCACTAGGCACAGACATTTCTCTGAGAACTTGCCTGCTTTGCTGTCTGAGAGGTGGGTGTACAACTGCTCTTCCAAACTGATCCCATGTAAGAGTATACCAGGGAGGATAATGCACCAGGGGAGGGATGTGGAAGGCTGGCCCTACAGGCCGTTTCTCCCCACCTGGGATCACTTTTGGACCCTGCTGTGGTTGTCAGGCTCTATATACATCCTCACATGCCAAGAGAAAGCTATATCAGGAGACTCTGTGGAGGCAGACATGTGTTCAGAGTTTCTGCTCTGGTACCCACACTATCAGGTGGTAAAGCTTGTAGTTTTTCATCTTGTTTTTGACTTTATGGCCATCCTAGGTGCCTCCCCTGCATCATCTTATTTAATCCTCAAGACAGTCGCATGTGTTGGAATTTTATCCCCATGTGATAGAGAAAAACTGAAGCTGAGAAAATTGAAGGACCTTGGGTTGAAGTCAGGCTTTTGGATTTAAAAACTCATGCATTTCTTACCACTTCAATCTGGCACCAATTTCAGGGCCCAAGCCTTCATACTGCCCTCAGTGACCAGTTGCAGCCCTTGATTTCTCTCCAGCAACCATGTTTCTTCAGGGTCATGGCCCCATCCCCTTACCACCACCTCTTCACGGCAGGTCTCTGTGCTTCCTCATCTCTGCGTGCCACTGGCTTCTAAACATTGACCTCCACTCACCTGCTTGCAGCTCCACTGTGGCGCCTATGTGATGCAGTAAACAGAGACCTCAATAAAACCCCAGTTATGAAAGTGGCAGGAAGTTCCAGATTGCTCCTCACTTACAGGAGCCACAAACCACCTATAATACAAGCAAGTCTGCAGGTAGGACAGTGCAGGTTGGCGGAGGGTGCAGCTCGTGAGTCTCACAAATCTGTTGCTGCTCTGACTGCAGCCAAGAGTCAGCGTGGAGCACCTAGAGAAACAGGTGTATGGAATGTTCTAGACCATCCTCTGTGAATATGGATGCTTACACTCACTTGTGAGATAAGAAATACATGGTAGGGAGTTTCAGGCTATAATCCCTGAAAAAAAATTGGAGATGAGAAATAACCCTGTTGCCATTCAAGACTGTACCCACGTGTTGGAACAGAATCAAGGTCAGTATCCAGATGTTTTCCTCTCTAATACTTGAAAGTATGTGGGAAAGTTCCAGGAAGGGAGGAGTCTCGTGAGCTCACGTTATCTTTCTTCTTTCTTTCTACTGAAGAGAATTGCTTTACAATATTGTGTTAGTTCCAGGTTTGCAGAAAAATGATTTAGTTATATATACAGACATTATGAGCCTATGTATATTTGGGACTTCCCTGGTGGCTCAGATGGTAAAGAATTGGCCTGCAATTTGGGAGACCTGGATTTGATCCTTGAGTTGGGAAGATCCCCTGGAGGAAGAAATAGCAACCCACTATACAATTCTTGCCTAGAAAATCCACATGGGCAGAGCAGCCTGGTGGGCTACAGTCCATGGGTTGCAAGGAGTCAGATATGATACAGCGACTAAGCACAACACATGTGTACATTCGTTGATGTTCAGTTGCTAACTCAACTCTTTGCCACCCCATGAACTGCAGCACGCCAGCCCTCCCTCTCCCTCACTATCTCCCAGAGTTTGCCCAAGTTCATGTCCACTGAGTCTGTGATGTTATCCAACCGTCTCATCATCTGCTGCCCTCTTCTCCCTTTGCCCTCAATCTTTCCCAGCATCAGAGTCCAATAAATATTCTCTTTTCAATAAGTCTGCTCTTCACACCATGTGGCCAAAGTACTGGAGCTTCAACTTCAGCATTAGACTTTCCAATGAGTATTCAAAGGTAATTTCCTTTAGGATTGACTGGTCTGATCTCCTTGCAGTCCAAGGGACTCTCAAGAGTCTTCTCCAGCACCACAGTTTGAAAGCGTCAATTCTCCAGTGCTCATCCTTCTTTATGGTCCTCTAATATCCATACGTGACCACTGGAAAGACCATAGCTTTGACTATACAGATTTTTGTCAATGAAGTACCGTCTCTGCTTTTTAACACACTATGTAGTTTGCCATAGCTTTTATTCCAAGGAACAAGCATCTTTGTATTTCAAAGCTGTAGTCACCATTTGCAGTGATTTTTGGAGCCCAAGAAAATAAAGGCTGCCGCTGTTTCCATCTTTTTCTCCATATATTTGCCATGAAGTGATGCGACTGGATGCCATGATCTTAGTTTTTTGAATGCTGAGTTTTAAGCCAGCTTTTTCACTCTGCTCTTTCACCTTCATCAAGAGTCTCTTTAGTTCCTCTTCACTGTCTGCCATTAAGGTGGTGTCATCTGCATATCTAAGGTTATTGATATTTCTCCCAGCAATCTTGATTCCAGCTTGTGCTTCATTCAGCCTGGCATTTTGCATAATGTACTCTGCTTATAAGTTAAATAAGCAAGGTGACAATAAACATACTTGACATGCTCCTTTCCCAATTTGGAACCAGTCCATTGTTCCATGTCTGGTTCTAACTGTTGCTTCTTGGCCTGCATACAGGTTTCTCAGAAGCCAGGTAAGGTGGTCTGATATTCCCATCTCTAAGAATTTCTGTTGTGATCACAGTTTGTTGTGATCTACACAGTCAAAGACTAGTGTAGTCAGTATAGCAGAAGCAGATATTTTCTGGAATTTTCTTACTTTTTCTATGATCCAAAAGATGTTGGTAATTTGATCTCTGGTTCCTCTACCTTTTCTAAATGCAGCTTGTACATTTGGAATTTATCCATTCACATACTATTCAAGCCTAGCTGGAACCATTTTGAGCATTACCTTGCTAGCATGTGAACTGAGGGCGATTATGCAGTAGTTTGAACATTATTTGGCATTGCCCTTCTTTGGAATTGTAATGAAAACTGACCTTTTCCAGTCCTGTGGCCACTGATGAGTTTTTCAAATTTGCTGGTATGTTGAGTACAGCCATTTAACAGAGTCAACTTTTAGGATTTGAAATAGCTGAGCTGGAATTCCATCACCTCTTACTAGCTTTGTTCATAGTAATGGTTTTCCCTTACAAGTTCTTACAGAATTTTAGGTGTAGTTCCCTGCTCTTTATAGTAGATCCCTGTTGATTACCCAGTTTATATACAGTAGTGTATATAAGTTAGTACCAAACTCCTTACTAATCCCTCCCCTACTTTCCCCTTTGGTAACCATGTTTGCTTTCTATGTCTGTAAGTCTATTTCTGTTTTGTAAATAAGTTCACTTGCCATGTCTTTATGTTTTGATTGAGAAAATTCAAGGAGTAAAACGTTTTAAAGTCTAAATAAGACAATTTAAGTACATGTGTATAGCTAATAATGACACACACCAAGCCTTTCACAGACAAATGTTTGTTGACATCATCCATGCTCCATCCTACCACTCAAGCATGGAGCATGCCATTTATCCATAGGGAGCCAGGGCAACTCTTTGTCAATTAATTAGTTTTAACTGAAGAGCTTAATTGGTCAGAACTGGGTAATGCATTTCCCAGATAGGGAACATGCCCACTGGAAATTTTCATAATAAATCACTCTATCCAACATGACATTTACCAGGACAGGTGTAAACTGCCTCCTTTTGTTTTTGTGAACCTTACCTAATAAAAGTGATTGTTAAGGAAGCTGTGGACAGGAGATCAGTTGAGAAGAATAACAGGAATCAACAATGCCCTGGCATTGGAGTGATGGGTCAGCATCTGTGAACCACATAAAAGTCAAAGTGAACCCCAAGAAGTAGTCATACACCAAGGACAAAGGACAGAATGTGGGCCATTTACTGGAGAGTGTAAAGTAGAAGAGCTTTCTAGGAGCTCTCAAATAACACTTTCCTCAGCTTTGCCCGGACTTTGCACCCAGAGAAGATGCACGTGGCAGATGTCAGCAGAGCAAGGTCATTCCACAGAGCTTCTTAGAAGGCAGTTAATCTACAGCTAAATCATGCCTATGTCCACACTGCCTCCATTCTGTCACCTTGCAAACATGCATCACAATTACTTGAATCCCTTTATGCTTTGCTATTTCTTCCTCAATAACCAGTGTGTCCTGAGTGTACGTCCCACCTTTCTTGGACATTTTATTCTGATTTTATCATCCTTATCTGAAATATTTGGTTAATGATGTCAGAAATAGTAAATGGACTCTGATAGTTTTGAGTCTTTGCTACTCT
Source organism: Madoqua kirkii (assembly GCA_006408675.1). Classification (NCBI taxonomy): domain Eukaryota; kingdom Metazoa; phylum Chordata; class Mammalia; order Artiodactyla; family Bovidae; genus Madoqua; species Madoqua kirkii. The sequence continues at coordinate 19,043 of SJYC01100123.1, forward strand.
TAAAATATCATCTTTTGACCTCCCTGGTGAATAATAATTTGAGTGTATATGGGATATAAGGATTTTAATCTGCTTCCTCTTAGAAAAGTGGAAGTATTGATCTTGTGTCTTCAAGCATTCAGTACTAAGAGTGGCAAGGCTGGTGATATTCTGACTTGATTTCATACACTAACCTGTTGACTTGTTGAAATTTTTTTTCAGTCAAAAGCTTGTGGGCTTTTTCTCTATTTTTAAATTCAGAAATTGAACCTGATTTAAGATTTGCCCACGTATATCTCTCTGCAGTGTTCTGAATGGCCTTAAGTGAGCTCTTCTGATGGGAAGTTGTCTCCATATTTTTAGCCACCATTTCCTTTTCATTTGCCCTGTTCTCTCATTTCTGAGCACTTTTCAGATACCAGCCCCAAAGATCACCATGTTTCTGAATTTTAGCCACATGTGCTTGAGGGATTCATGAAAATTCGCTCTGAATTTGGCCCCTGGGCTGTCATCTAACAAACATTTTTCTAAATTATTATTTCTGCAAAGTGCACTCAGCCCTAATTTTATAGTTTTATTAATTGCATGTCAGAAGACCAAGAATTCCCTCTTGCTTTCAGTTTTCTAGTTTTCTTTTTTATTCTTCAGAACTTCTTATTCTTATTCTCTAGATATCATTGTGTCTGAATCTCACTGAAGGTAATGGTTTCCTATGTCCTTTACTGTTTCCTGGGTCAGATCCTTTCCGCCACATGAGCCTGCTTCTGTTGAGATGTTGATTCTCAAGGGATGATGGATCGTTATCTAGGTAAATGAATGGAGAGCTGAGCTCTGGCTTGGTCAGAGCCCTCTGCTGGTGGACATCTTTGGGTCCCTCCTGCACACCTTCTGGCACCAGAGCCCCCACCCACACCAGCAGCCTTCAGCCTCACCAAGAGGCCCTGGGGAGCCAGTGCCATTTCCATGTTCTGGGTGTGAGTGCCATTCAGAGGCTTTGTGCTGCTCCCTGGTAGCTGATCTCTGAGCCCATGTGCCCAGTCCCACCTGCTGACTCTCAGGAGTACCGAGAAAGGGCAAGAGGGCTGTACCCCTTGGGACATAGAGAAGGCATTGCCGTGAGAGTGGAGCTGTTTAGACAGTTCCACCTTGAGGTTATTTTCCAATCACTGGCCTGAACTTAGCTAGGAGGTAGATCCTTCAGCATGGCTGCTGGCTCATGCCTCAGACCCACAGTATTTAGCAGAAACATGAAATATGGATGTGAGAGCTGCTCCTGAGGCTGCCAGCTCATCCCTGTGTTTGTCTGCTCAGGCCACAAGTACCACAGACAGGGTGCGGGAAGCAGTAGAAATCCATTGCTTACAGTTATGGAGGCTGGAGTCCAAGATCAAGGTAACTTCCAGTTTGGCTCCTGGAGACAGTTACCCTTCTGTGAAGCTAACAGCCACAGTTCAGTTGTGTCTTCATAACATGGAGAGAAAAGGAGAGGATAAGCCCACACATACGCCCAATGAATCCATCATGAGGGCCCCACCCTTGTAACTTCATCTAAACTGGATAAACTCCCAAAGGTCTCATCTCCAAATACCATCTCATAGGAGGTTATGGTTCCAACATTCAGCTAAATTTAGAGGGGACCCAATTCAGTCCATCACAGTATCCATCACTGTATTCTTGACATCCAACCCCTTTCTCCCCCTTCAGTATCCATAAGTTTGCTCTCTTTCTTTATAGTCCAACTCTCACATCCATACATGACTGCTGGAAAAACCATACCCTTGACTAGAGGGACCTTTGTTGGCAAAGTAATGTCTCTGCTTTTTAGAGATGGACTATAAAGAAAGCTGAACACCGGAGAATTGATGCTTTTGAACTGTGGTGTTGGAGAAGACTCTTGAGAGTCCCTTGGATTTCAAAGAGATCCAACCAGTCCATCCTAAAGGAAATCAGTCCTGAATATTCACTGGAAGAGCTGATGCTGAAGCTGAAACTCCAATATTTTGGCCACCTAATGCAAATAACTGACTCATTCAAAAAGACTCTAATTGTGGGAAAGATTGAAGGTAGGACAAGAAGGAGGGGACGACAGAGGATGAGATGGTTGGATGGCATCACCAACTCTATGGACATAAGTTTGAGTAAGCTCGGGGAGTTGGTGATGGACAGGGAAGCCTGGCATGCTGCAGTCCAAGGGGTCACAGAGTCAGACATGACTGAGCAACTGAACTGAACTGAGATGAAATGAACTTTGTTCTCTACATCTGTGTCTCTTTTACACATGAAGTGCACTCTTGATGCCTTGATTTTGAGGGTACTTCTGACTACCATCAAGGAAACTGGTCCAGCCTTCACTTTTCCAGGGCAGGTTAGCAGGCAGCCTTGTTAGCTTATTCTATGAGCTCAACTTTGAGCTGTTTTTCCATCAACATGTCTCACCAGGGAGTGAGGTATTAAAGCCCTGGCCTGTGATTCATTCAATGTTTTGGGCATAAAGACCCCTGTGAAAGGAAGAGATGGGAGCTACTCGTCTAGTTCAGTCTCTTTGACAATCATGTCCACAGTGGATACTCGCATTGCCCAGGTAAATAATGACACAGAGTAAATACATGGGCCCAGAGTCTTGAGACCTGGCTATGGGGAATGCCTTATAGGCACACAATTTTCTTGAGGGGCTTTGTGACTCCCCCTGCTGCTGTGTACCTGACCTCCAGCCGCCTCTGCTGTTCTGATGTAGGTATGCATGTATTAAAAAAGAAAGGGAGCATGGAGTCCATTCTTTACAGCCCAGACTGCTCTGAGCTGAGCCTTGAGAGTATCCTCATCTCTCCAATTACCCCCATATCTTGACACCCTGAAGCTCTGGTGAATGGGAACCTAATTTGAAAACCAGTTCTCATGCCAACTCCCCAATAGAATAAAAAATAATAGAAACTTGCAAAATGTATAGCCCACAGATGGGACATTTTCTGTTCCATAACACTGCGGAAGGTGACTTAATATCATTTATTTTTCTTGGGTCTTTTCTCCTGGTTCTCAGAGGTGGGAGCAAATGACCTGTGGGTTGAATGGTTCGACGCTAAATCCTCTTCAATGCCTTTAATAATGTCCTCATCTTTCCCTCCGCTGGGTGACAAAATAGAGCATTTCAGATGAAGGCAGAATTCGTCACCTTTATCTGCACCATATTTATTGGACAGAAACCAGTGATATGAGTCAGAATGATAGCGCCCTGGGAGCCAGGGCTCAAAGCAACTTTTCACACTGAAACGCTAAACAGTGACGTTCCCTGTGCAGACAGGATGTGTGCTCCAGGGGATTCAGAAAGACAAATCAGTAAACGGTCACAAGATGATTCACACATGACCGTGCTGTGCCTACACATTTCAGGACTCCCTACAAGTAACTGACATCTTTCTGTCACTCTCAGGGTATTTCTTTCCAAGGGGTCCTGAGGCAGAGCTGGCCAAGCAGATAGGGGGACAGCATATGGAGAACTCACCCATACCAGGTGAGGGCATCAGAGGTCAGTGAGGAAGGCATTTTATTCACCTAAAGGAGTCACATTACTGGATATTGCCAACATGTGAGTGTTTTACACACATTTTTTTTTCTTTAGGGTCTTAATTAATAAACTTTATTTTTAGGACAAATTTAGGTTTGCAGAAAATTTTAGGGGAAAATACAGAAAGTCCATAGAGTTTGAAGGTACCTTACACTCACCCCACACATACAATTTCCTCCAGCAACATCTTGCATCCTGTGGCATATTTGCTAGGTTCACTCTTTCATAACATAAGTAATGTATGGAACCATAATGTACAGTTCACTTACATTATAGTTTTACAAACAGATAATAACATGTATCCACCATTACAGAATAGTTGTACTCCTCTGTGATCTGTCTGTTTATCCCTCCCCCAACCCCTCAGTCATTTCAGTCGTTCAGTCATGTCCAGCTCTTTGCAGTCCCATGCACTGCAGCATGCCAGACTTCCCTGTCCATCACTTACTCAAATTCGTGTCCATTGAGTCAGTGATGCCATTCAACCATCTCAACCTCTGTTGGCCAGGTGTACCCAACCCCTAGCAACCACTAATATTTTTTATTATCCCCATAGTTTTGCTTATTTTGGATGTCATATTATTGGAATTAAACAATGTGTAGCCTTTTCAGATTGACTTCCTTCATTTAGTCATACGTATTTAAGTTTCCTCATACTGTATTTCTGTGCCTTGATAAATCATTTCTTTTTTATCACTGAATAATATTCTATTGTCTGGATGCACCACAGTTTATTTATCCATCACCCACTGAAGGAAATCATGGTTGCTTCCAAGTTTTTGCAACTAGGAATAAAACTGCTGCAAACATTGGGCTCCAAAATCAATGGTGGTTCAGGTGTACCCAACCCCTAGCAACCACTAATATTTTTTATTATCCCCATAGTTTTGCTTATTTTGGATGTCATATTATTGGAATTAAACAATGTGTAGCCTTTTCAGATTGACTTCCTTCATTTAGTCATGCGTATTTAAGTTTCCTCATACTGTATTTCTGTGCCTTGATAAATCATTTCTTTTTTATCACTGAATAATATTCTATTGTCTGGATGCACCACAGTTTATTTATCCATCACCCACTGAAGGAAATCATGGTTGCTTCCAAGTTTTTGCAACTAGGAATAAAACTGCTGCAAACATTGGGCTCCAAAATCAATGGTGGTTGCAGCCATGAAATTAAAAAACACTTACTCCTTGGAAGGAAAGTTATGACCAACCTTGTCAGCATATTCAAAAGCAGAGACATTACCTTGCCAACAAAGGTCCGTCTAGTCAAGGCTATGGTTTTCCAAGTGGTCATCTATGGATGTGAGAGTTGGACTGTGAGGAAGGCTAAGCGCCGAAGAATTAATGCTTTTGGACTGTGGTGCTGGGGAAGACTCTTGAGCATCCCTTGGACTGAATGGAGGTCCAACCAGTCCATCCTAAAGGAGATCAGTCCTGGGTATTCGTTGGAAGGACTGATGCTAAAGCTGAAGCTCCAGTACTTTGACCACCTCATGTGAGGAGTTGACTCATTTGAAAAGATCCTGATGCTGGGAGGGATTGGGGGCAGGAGGAGAAGGGGACAACAGACGATGAGATAGCTGGATGGGATCACCGACTTAATGGACATGAGTTTGAGTGAACTCTGGGAGTTGGTGATGGACAAGGAGGCCTGGCGTGCTGTGGTTCATGGGGTCGCAAAAAGTTGGACATGACTGAGAGACTGAACTGAACTGAAACATCCGTGTGCCAGTTTTTGTGTGCACATAGTTTTCAATTCCTTTGGGTGAAGACCAGGGAGAGTGATTGTCAGATAAAATGGTAAAAGTATGCTTAGTTTTGTGAGCAACTGCAAAAGTATCTTCCAATGCTTGCACCATCTTGCACTCCCCCCAGCAATGGTGAGAGTTCCTGTTACCCCACCTCCTCACCAGCATTTGGTGATGTCAGTGTACTGAATTTTGGTCATTCTGACAGGTGTGTAGAGGGATCTGCCTGTTGTTCTAATTTGAGTTTTCCTGATGACAAATGATGTGGAATAACTCTCCATATGTGCATGTTCCATTTGCATATCCTCCTTGTGAGAAGTCTGTTAAATTTTTCCTTTTTAAAATAATTTTTGCTATTGTCATTTTATAATTTTTGAGTTTTAAGAGATTTTTAAAATATATGTTGGACACCAACTCTCTATCAAAGACTTGTTTTTTAAAATATTTTCTCCCATCCTGTAGCTTGTATTTTCATTCTTTTAACAGTGTCTTTCACAGAACAGATATTTTAATATTAATGAAATCCAACTTATTAATTTTTTAGTTCATGGATTATGCTTTTGTTGTTGTCTGTAGGAAAGTGAAAGTCACTCAGTCATGTCTGACTCTTTGCAACCCTGTAGATTATACAGTCTATGGATTTCTCCAGGCCAGAATACTGGAGTGGTAGCCATTCCCTTCTCCAAGGGATCTTCCCAACCCAAAAATTGAACCCAGGTCTCCTACATTGCAAGTGGATTCTTTACCAGCTGAGCCACAAGCGAAGCCCATTGTCTGCAGGGAGTTATGTCCAAATCTAATGTGTCCTGGACTTTTCCTGCTATTTTCCGAGAGTTTTATAGTCTTGCAATTTACATTAGATATACAGTCTTTATTGAGTTAATTTTTGTGAGAAATGTAAGGTCTTTGTCTAGATTTACTGTTTTGTGTTTTGGCATCATTTGTTGGAAAGACTATCCTTTCTCTATTGAATTCTCTTTTTAAAAAGAGGCATTTATAAAAATTAATAGCTCTTGTATGTTCATTTTCCAAAGAGAGAAAGGAAAAACAAGAGCTAGAGAGTGAAGGCATTTGTCTTAGTGGTCAACCAGTAAACACAGAACCAGGATGCAGTTGCATGTTTGAGCCCTGAGACTTTTCCTGAGAGTTTTTCCAAATGGGAGATTTTGGAGGAAAATTCTCCGGTAAGTTTATAAAATGACATGTAATCAATCTTTTCTCTAAGATCAGAGCATATCTACTGGCAAAAAAGAAGGCTGTGTGTGCAGCACAGGGTTCCCCATGTGTGGTTTCAGGCACCAGATTTTAATTTTGCCTCCAAGATAATTCACCTCTATAGGACACCATCAGCAAATAAACATCTGTGATGAAAAATGTCTGCGAAAAACTTCATCGGAAGCCCTTTAAGGCCCTGTGCTGGTTCTTAGACACACATCGTCTTTCTGCCCACAGTTTGCTCATCTATAAAATGGAGACACTAAGATAAATGTTTTCTTTGCTTTCCTTCTGTTCTGACATATCAAAGAGCCTGTGCCCTCTCTCTCTTCTCCCAGCACTGCGTTTTTTCTGGACAGTGTTTTTCTTCTTTGTTGAACAACTGGAATGTCTAGGGAGAATATTCCAAGGCACTAAGAATCTGTCTCTTTCCCAAACAATGGGCTCCAGGGTCCTCTCTGCTCACTGGCTACATCCCAGTTCAGGGTCCTGGGTAGTTTCCGGGCAGTCTTCATGGTCCACCTGCAGGAAACTCCCAGGAGACACATACTGACTCGATTTGGTTTCTGAAGTGACTTGCGTGGCGGTCACAGTCAGAGGATTTGCAGGCTCGTTTCCCCGATCCTACAGCACTGCAGTGGGCTCCACCTACTCTCAGAGGGTGGATCCTCCTGGGCCTCCTGTGGAGACAGATGCCCCTAGATGCTGGACAGCCTGCACCAAGCAGCTCCCAAAAGGAGCCCTTTAAAAAGCTCTCGGGACCCCTCCACAGCCCACACTCTGTCTTAATTGGAGCAAATGATTTGTACCTCCCTAGCCTCGGAGACTGATCCACAGGGAACACAGGGGCCCAGGAGGATCAAGAGAAACAGAAGGAAAATGCCTCAAATGCTTTTCAGAGTGAAATGGCAGTGATGATTTCAGTAGCGATTTTAAAGCACATCCTTCAAAGTCCAGGTTTTTGGTCAGTTCTGCTCACCTTAAACACAATATGTCTTATGAATCCTAAATGGACCTCCCAGAGGAACAGAAGGATGTGGGGGCCCTGGAGGAAGATGTGGGTCAGGGGGTCTGCAGTGCTGGGGTCTCTGCCTGTAGCTCCCAGCTCACAACATTCAAGGGAAGACAAAGAGACTTCCCGCAGTCCGTTTTAGCACATGGAAGACACATATTGGGTCCTTAATAAATATTTGGAAATGAAAGCATGAGTAAATTGATACTCAGCTCACTTAATCAATAGAACCACGCTTGAAACTTCAGTAGGAGGATGAAAGGAGACAGTGATGAGCTGAGAGAATAGCTGTTCACCAAGGCATCCATTCCCCCAGGTGTTTGGTAGGGTGTTGCTAGGACGGTGTCACATCTGTGGAGATCCGGATCTGAGAGTCAAAAGTTTGGAGCTGGACTAAACTAGTTAAAACTGATGCCTGGACATGAGAGTGGACAGATACTGTGAGCAGAGAGGACTGTGAGATGATGTCTGGAGCTCTGCCCTGCGCTGAGGGCAGCCACGTCCAAGGGCCCCCTCGGGCAGGCAGCCCACATGAAGCCTTACTGTGGAAGGGTCAGGCTGTGCCCTGGGACTGGGGGCGGGGGATGAGGGTGGGGGCTGGATTGCACTAATTATCTTCCATATGCTTGATAGTAACACAAAACAAATTACAGTGAAAGGCAGTCCTTGTCGTGTACAGTCCTGGCTTATACAAATGCATAATTTAATTCAAATTTATTTTAAAAATGCTTGTCCCTTCAATAACACAATTTTCATTTCAGCTATATTCACGGCATATTAAGGATCACAGTATATTAAGTGTGAATAATCACAGGACATTCAAACATGACTGCAGCGCAACAGTCCACAAATAACCCATAGATAAGAGACACAGAGTGTAATCCATGACCTCCATGTCACACCTTGGAGAGTCTGCTGGTGACCAGCCCCTGTGCATCTGCTTTTGATCCACACAGGTCAGGAGCAGAGGCAACTGGGCGGCCCGGTGTCAGTACAGCCAAACAAAGCAGACAGAACTAGCAGCGAAGCCTCCAGTTGTGGCAATGGTTTAAGAGACCAAACCCACACAGGGCTGACCTTCCCTGTTCCCGTCTCTACATGGAGAAGTCTGGGAGATCAGCATAGACACAGGTCATCTCACTGCTGAGAGACCCCCACACCAAACGGTCCTACAGTTCCACGGAACCAGGAACTGAGGGAGTGAGAGGGAAGGTCTGACTCCCTACGGATAATTATATATTATGTGCTGTGCTTAGTCATTCAGTTTTGTCTGAATGTTTGTAACCCCATGGACTGTAGCTCTCCAGGCTCCTCTGTCCATGGGATTCTCCAGGCAAGAAGACTAGAGTGGGTTGCCATGCCCTCCTCCAGGGGATCTTCCCGACCCAGGGACTGAACCCAGGTATCCTGCACTGCAGGCAGATTCTTTTTGCTGAGCCACCAAAGTGAGGTGAAGTGGCTCAGATGTGTCCGACTCTTTGTGACCCCATGGACTGCAGCCTTCCAGGCTCCTCCATTCATGAGATTTTCCAGGCAAGAATACTGGAGTCAGTTGCTATTTCCAGGGGATCTTCCCAACCCAGGGATCAAACCCAAATATCCCACATTGCAGGTGGATTCTTTACCATCTGAGCTACCAGGGCATTCCAATTATATATTATATATTTATGCTACTTTACGTTATATGTCTTGCAGGAAGCAAATGGCAGGACACAGAGGTAGGTTAATTCACTGCAGATCTCACAGTGTAACTCACAGAACAGGTGTAAGACCTCAGGCCCTGGACTCAGAGGCAGTGTGTCCACCTCCAGACAAGCTCCTGTTCCTGCTCACACCCTCTCACACCCGATCTGTCCCCCACTTTCCCTCACCAGCATGAGTGGACCTCCAACCTTCCCTTGTTTCTCATGAGTTCACGTGTAGCGTAAGCCCTGCTCTTGCCCTAGGTACCCCATAATCATTGCCTAGACCCTCTGCTGGGTACTGGGCTGCCTCCTGCAGACCCACTTCCTTCAGTCCCCTGAAACAGTCCTGTCCCCAAGCCCATGCCCTCCTACTCGAAGCCAGATGCCGCTATTGGTCCTCGGCCCCTGTGACTGTGATTGGCCTGACCCTCAGAACTCTGTTAACCTCCAGACAGTCTTCAGAAACAAGATCCCAACTCCAGGAGCTGAAACTCTGGGCACTTCACAGTATGAACACAGTTTATATATATCATCCAATGTCATCTTCTCAGCAACAAGAATCAGCTTCAGCTTTTGTTTGTTCATTGTTCTTTTGTTTTTATTTTTAGTTTATTGTTGTTTTTTCTTTATGGCACAAGAGCCCATAAAAGGATTAATCACAATCCTTAGTTCCACAACACTGGCCATCTAGTTAGTAACTGTGCGTGAAGCACCAGTGTGTCAACTACCCCAAAGGTCAGGACGTTGACATCTTGATGGGAACCAATGGCATCTTTTATATTACAGTTATTTTTTAGTATTAAATTAAGATTTTTAGTTGAAGTTCAATGTCAAAATCTCAAAAATTAATAGAATGTCTATAGAGAAAAGTAGAAGGATATAGTAGATCCTGAAAAGCAGTATGAACCAATTCAACATCCACAAGATTTACACAGTTGTCACACAACAGTCCAGCAGAGTAGATGAGAGCCCTGTGGTTGCACATCTCCTCCAGAATTTGCTCTCCTGTGCCTATAGGATGAGTGTGCAACACAACCTCGCCAAGTCTTTGCTTTCATCTCTCCTTTTGATCATGCTGTTACACATCTGTGCATGTGTACTACATATACATTTTCATTTTTGAAGGTATCTGTTCAAGCCTGCACCTCCTTTCTGTCGATCATCCGTGCTGGTATGAGCCTGTGACAGAGACCTGCCTTTGCACTCCTGCTCAGACAGTGCAACTGCTTCCAGGCCCCTAACCCTGTGTGAGTCCCCGTGCTGTCCTCATCTGCAAGGAGGTTTACTCTTTTACGACTTTAGGGCAAGTCGTTGTCACAAGAAAGGCAACTTCAGGCAGCTGAAGAGGAGGGGAAATTAGAGTCTGGCCCAAGACATGCCCTCTGCAATGAGGATATATTTTAGATGTCTGATTGGAGTCTAATAACGGCCTTTTAAAATATGCAGTTGGTGGATCTAGCTGTACCTCCAAGTCTGAACCATCCGGGTGTCATTCAGGCAACAAGAGGACACAGTGGAGGGAATTCAAGCATGAGAACATTACAAAGTGTCCTGTGGGAACATGTTCCTCTCCTGGATCTGTCCACTAAACCAGGATGAAGTTGGAAAACCTCCCCTGGAGAGGGCTCTCTGTAAGTAGGAGCCTGCAGTCCCAGGAGACAGGCGTTGGTGGGTAATACAAGTGTCCCTACAACCAAAAACCCCAACAAAAAGATGAAAGGTGGGGATGGGTGTGAGTCAGATCAGGATTTTGCACTGGGCCCACATTTCTATGCCATTTGCAGCAACATGGATGGAAAGATTGTCATGCTAAATGAAATGGACACAAAGACAAACATAATATCACTTATATGTGGAATCTTTATTAAAAAACGATACAAATGTACTAATCTACAAAACAGAAACAGACTCACATAGAGAGGAAACAAATTTATGTTTACCAAAGGTGAAACCGAGGGAGGTATAAATTAGAAGTTTGGATTAACATATTCACATACTAAAATAATATACACATACATAAAATAAACCACAAGGGCCTACTGTATAGTGCAGAAAACTGTATTAAATGTTTTGCAATAACCTATAAGGGAAAGGCATCTGGAAAAGAATATATATATATATATGCGTCTGTGCTCAGTCACTTCAGTCATGTCTGACTCTGCGACCCCATGGACTGTAACCCAGCAGGCTCCTCTGTCCATGGGATTCTCAAGGCAAGAATACTGGAGTGGGTTGCCATTTCCCACTCCAGGGTATCTTTCTGACCCAGAGATCAAATCTGCATTCCTTAGGTTTCCTATGTTGGCAGGCAGGTGTGTTCTTTACCAATAGCACCACCTGGGAAGCAAAAGTGTTGGTCACTCAGTCGTGTCCTACTCTTTGCAACCCCATGGACTATACTGTCCACGGAATTCTCCAGGCCAGAACACTGGAGTGGGTAGCCATTCCCTTCTCCAGGGGATCTTCCCAACCCAGGGATTGAACCCAGGTCTCCAGCATTGCAGGCAGATTCCTTACCAGCTGAGCCACCAGGGAAGCCCAAGGATACTGGAGTGGGTAGCCTATCCCTTCTCCAGGGGATCTTCCTGACCCAGGAATCAAACCAGGATCTCCTGATTTGCAAGCAGATTCTTTACCAGCTGAGCTATATAAATAGCTCATATGTTTATATTATATTTATATTATATATATAATACATACATATACACATATATGTGTACATATATATTATATAGGTATATATATTACACATATATATTAATAGGTGTGTATATATGTTATAGTATACATTATATATATTATACCAGCTGAGCTATATAAATAGCTCATATGTTTATATATATTTATATAAATATATATAGGCACTCCAGTGTGTGTGTGTATATATATATATATATATATATATATAAAACTAATATGAAATTTTGAAAATTAAATAAAAAATACAAAGCCACAAAAAATAAAATGAAAGAATCACTTTCTAAAGCAGAAGGACCCTGGTCTGCCTGGCAGCAAAGGCTATTCTAGAATCCATCTGGAATTCCAGGAGTCATGGGGCCACCTATTCCTGGCAGGGCTAGTAGCTTCATTAAAAGGCTGATAGTTGAAAGAGCCATTAACACATCTTCTGATTCATTCAGGACTGAAGCACTAAACCTTTCTGCAAGAAGCCTGGTTTTGCAAAACTAGAGAAAAGGAATTTATTTTAATGAACATTTTTACACTGTAGATATATTCCAAGCATAGGAATTTCTTCAGGGACAAGAGTTGCCTAATAAGTATCACTTGCTTTCACTTTGCTTAGTAATATTAATAATATGCATTTAGTTCATAACCATATAACTCACTGTACTAAACATTTTTTAGTTTTGTCATTTAATTTTTTATCATTTAATTATCACCAGCTATCTCATTTAATTTTATTTTAAAAACTATATAAAGTGGGAACCAATATTATCCCTGTTTTCCAAGAACACTAAGGTTTAAAAAGTTTAAGAATTTTTCCCAATGTCACCTGTACAGCAGTTAGAAAAGGAGGCATTTGGGTTGTGTTTCTCAAACTTTTTTTATGGGGAGGGAAAGGGTTCACACAACCTTCTCACAAGATATTAAGGCCAAGTATAAATTCCTGTAGCTCTCATGCAAATGTGATATGGAAAACACCTACAAATAACATACCAGACACAGTACCAATATAATTTAAGTTGAATCGTGCTTAGATGCAGCAGAGAATGCCATCTTGAATTGCATCGCTGTGTCTACTGACCTGTGTCCACAATGATTCCCATCTCCCCTCACTTCCCTGTGTTGGAATGACTGTGAAACTTCATTAGTGAGTGTGCCGCGGTGCCATCTGGCCTGCTCTAGATGCAAGCACATCTCTTATAAGTTAATTCACCCTAGTACTTTCCCATTAGCCGGTGACAGGGAAAGAAACATTCCTTGGCACCAACGCAATTATGAGCACAAGCCCATATGTGGGCACTAAATGCTCCTGGCTGTGATCAGGTGTCAGCTAGCAATCTCCCGGAGAAATCTGGACCCAATTTGAAAACCGTTTTATTATGCTCACCGCCTTCCACCAATTCTAATCCTAAGCAGAAAGGCACTAATCCCCACTGTGTAATAAATACCAAGACAAAGCAAAATGCAGGGATCAGGAGATGGTACAGAACACCAACCCATCTGCCGTAAGAGTGTATGAAAGGTTTTCTGAAGTGTTCTTCTGGGCTGTCTCTTGAAGAAGTTGCTGGAGAGGGAGAGAAGAGCTTTCCAGGTGAAGAAAACACTGTAAGAAAAGGCAAAGGAGCATGAAGCAGCATAAATGTGTGTACAAATCAGAAAAATATAGAGAGAGATATCTACAGTGAGGAAAGAGAATAGGCTGGACAGGCATGTACGAGGAGGTCCTGAGGCGTCCATCTCCATACCTACTCACAGTACACCTGCATCTGTATCTACGTCCACATCTGTGTCTATTTCCACATCTTCATCTGCTCTTAAGTATTTCCATTTTCCATTATCCTCTGTACCAGCTATATAGAGAGCACCTCTGCTATGTTTGAAGTGGAGACATCATGACCTCTGATGAGGCCATCTTTCCCTGTTACCCCAACATCCACCTTAGTGTCAGTTTCTTACTTCCTGCCAAGCCAGGGCTGCAGCTCACAGGGCTTTTCAGGTGACAAGAGCAGGGCTTGGAGCTCTGATTTCCCAGCACTGGCATTTGTTTATATTATGCAACCACGGTTTGCTAGGTCCTTTCAATTATTTTCCCACCTCCCCACACTCTGATCATTGCAGCTCTCATGGCCACATTCCTTAAAGCAATAACTTTCATTTGCAATAATGTTTCTTTAATAGGCGAATGTTGGCCAATATTCATGTGCACTTAAACTGCACAGTGTTTTCTTCATCCCAGAGCCTGTGCCAGTACTAAATAGGTGAATTTAGTAAAAGCAGAGAAGCATAAAGAAGAAAATAAACATGACCCATGAACCTCCCTCTCAGAGTAGGTCCTTTGTCTATCAGAAACGTCAAATTCTGAGTTTCACCATTAACATTAAAATGTAAAGATATCTATACAACTTTGAATATATTGGAAAGTAACTTAACATCTGTGTACTCTTTCTTTATAGGCATCCCTGGTGGCTCAGTGGTAAAGAATCTGCCTGCGAATGCAGGAGACTCGGGTTCGATCCCTGGGTTAGGAAGTATATTGAGGAACAGATGTGTCTTCTTTCTCTCTGAATCATTGTTCTAATGGGTATAAGTCTCCAGGGCCAAAGGGAAAAAAAGGCAGAATATGACAGTCCATTTAAAAACAATTCCAAAAATAATAGCCCTGCTGCACCAGGACAAAAATCTTTATGAATTCCTTCATTCAAGAAGAATATATTGAAGAATTTCTCTATGCAGTTCTAGGCTTCGGGAATCAGCAGTGACACTAGATGTCTTATAAAAACTGTTACATCATTCAATCTTTAAGTCATTAAAGGTAAATCATTATTATTTTTCCCTAGCAATGAAAAACTGGAGGAGCAAAGAGTCTAAGTTGCTTTCCCCAAGATCTTACCCAGAAAGGACTGGTCACCAAGCTGTGCTCCTGTGCTGACTTGAGGCAGAGGGTCCTGCCTCCACCGCCAGAACTGGGAGTGGATGCCACCTGTTCCAAGAGACTTGTTTCTGCATCTCCCATTTCTTTTCTCCATCACAGCATGTTCTTTGCTGCTGTCAGTTGTAACCTGCCTCAACGTGACACTGCATATGTGCAGATACATATATACACAGAAATGCAAGCATCTGATAATCTGTTGCTCCATCCAGCTCCATTCAGTGCAGCACTGAGGAGGCAGAATCATGTCCCCCTGACAAAGATGACCAGGTCCTAATGCCTGAAGTGTGTCAGTCACTCAGTCATGTCCAACTCTTTGCAACCCCACAGACTAGGCACCCCTGTTCAAGGGATTTTCCAGGCAAGAATACTGGAGTGGGTTGTCATTCCCTTCTCCAGGGGATCTTCCTGACTCAGGGATCAAACCTGGGTCTCCTGTATTACACACAAATTCTTTACCATCTGAGCCACTAGGAAAGGCCCAGGAACCTGTGAACATTATGACATTACCTACAAAGAGGAAGTAAGGTTACAGATGGAATTAATGTTGCCTATGAGCTGACTTTAGAATTAAGATATGACCCTTTATTGTCCTGGCAGGACCAATGTAATCTCAAGGACCCTTGAAATGAGGAGGGGAGACATGGAATCTGAGTCAGTGCCGAAGCGGTGCTGGATGAGAAGGACTGACCCCACCATCGTAGCTTGAGGATGCAGTCATCCTCTCAAGGAGAAGAAGCTGGACTACAGATGCTTCCCCGAAGGAAAGCGGCCCACAACACCTAGTTAAGAGCTATTTCAGACTCCTAGCCTTCTGAGCTTCAAGATCAGACATTTCTGTGTCTTAAGTCACCACACACATGCCAACTGATGTACATATCTAAGTCCCCAGCCTAGAGAACTGAACACACAGAAATGATCAAGTAAAAGCCTCAACCTGCCTCTGCAGAAAGGTGCTTTAACCCTGCCTTGAATCCCACAGTGAGCCTGCTAATTGATGCCTTCTTCATGCCTCACCTGGAACGTTTCTGTAGCCTCTAGACACAGGCTCTCCATCTTCAGGTGAGACTTTCTGATCTAATTAGTGTCTTATCTTCCTGCTCGAAGTCTATGAATTGTCCCTCATAGTCTTTTCCAAGCAACAACAGTATAACTATAACTACACTACCTTCTCTATAACTTCTGGTTGTGTGTATCCAAACCAAAGCGCTAGTCCTTGGCCATGAGGCCCTACGAATCCCACTGGAGCCCTCTGTCTGGATTCCTCTGCCCTCTTCTCCTTGGGCTCCCACCTGTGTTGGAAAAAGTCTTATGAGCACTGCTCCAACCCTACTTCACAGCACATGATGACATACTGGCCTCCAGGATCAGTATTTGTGAGGTAGAGACAGACATCTTTAATATCTGAAAGTTCTACACATGCCAGCCAACTGGGAAACCACTGGTCCCTTTATTACCTTTCAGTGGACCCCACTGTTCTGTGAAGACTTCCTAAGCCAGAAAAGTCCTCTCCCTCCTTTGAAATTGAATGTCACTTTAACTGTACTTCTGGCTGAAAAACTTAACAGGTTCTAGCTTTCGTTGTGTATTTCTTACCCACCAGCAGGGTACTGGTCTGCAGGAAGAGTTCCTGCCAGCACAAGTGGATGTTGCAATGCCCTGCAGGCCCACATTTCACTATGCACCCAGCTACAGCATCATCGAAAGAGATTCTTGAATAACAGTAACAAACAACCATCACCAAGTCTGTGCTTTACAGTATATGCATAAATCATTTCATTTAATTACCCAAAACTGCCAGGAGACCATGCATCTCAGCCTCATTTTATAGGCAAGGAAACTAGACTCAGTGACTTTAAATAATGTGCCCGAGGGTCTGAGGTAGGATTCAAGCTTGGGTCCCATGACTGCCGATCTGCGCTGGTCTAAAGTGGCCTTCCCTGTCAAGGAATAAAAACCCTGCTCTATCTAGATTGTATCTTTCAGATCCAGAAGTTTCTCCAGGTTCTGCTTTCAGCTCTCCAGCCTGAAACTGCTCACTTACACAAACAGCACATTCCCAGTTTCTCTCCTGTCTCCTGGTTCCAAGATTCCCTGCCAAGCCCTCTTGGATGCATAACTTCACCGGACAGTTTTCTGCTGCAAACTGTCTCAAGGCTTCAGGCTTCTCCCACAGCTGGTCTAGTGGCTCCAACTCCCAACCAGGACCCTGAAACTTGGGTTTTTTGGGGAGGGAGCCACAGTCAAAGAAAGTTCCTTGCACAGAAGAGAGCCAAGTGGCTGTTCATCTGGCAAATCGTCGATATGAAGCAACTGCTGTACAGATGGGTCCATGCATTCTCCCTCTCAACCCCCTACCCTACTACTCCATCACCAGATCCACAACCAGGCTAGAACACTGGGAAGACCAATGATGAAAGAGATTTTTATGGTTACAAGGACCACTGCTGAATGGTAAACTCTCTGTGGAAATTATACTGCCAAAAATCTGGGAGTGAAATAAATGAAATCAATAACAAGGCAAGAAGTGAGTAATAGAGCCAGCTCAGAGCTAGAAGCAGGTTGAACTGTGTCCTTGGAGCATCCTGCTCCGGTCTCTGCTGCCTACTTAAAATGCGATAGACACAAAAGTGGGCAGCTTACTCAGTGTCACTTCTCTCTTCCCAGGGAATCGAGTACCACCATCTAGTCAATAGCACTGGGATGTAAGGTTTTAGGTTAAAGCTTCAGCTCCAGTTATTCAGGGAGCTTCACAGAAACTCCCACTATAATCAGCAGTTTGAATCTTGTTTGTGTTTGTTTTTTCCTGGCTAGTGTTCATCCTTTTGCAATTAGTCCATTCATTCCTTAATCAGGAAATGTTTCTTGAGCATCTCCTCTGCCCCAGTGCCCTGCTCCTTAGAGACATTCAAGATGAAGGTGATAGACCTCCACGATGGAAAACCTGCACACTAACTGAGGGTGACCAGAAGTTCATGTTTGCCTGGGAATGATGGGCTTCCTCAGTTCTATCAGTGCTGAAACTGGCAAAGTCCTAAGTGAACCTGGACACCTGGCCAGGCCCACCACCCTGCTTCAGGGCTCCCACTCTTCAGTAGGTCATGTTGTGGTTTGGGGCCCCTGACACCCATTCCCAAAGCCTGAAATCACTGTGGGATGGTGTCTGGTAAAGCCTGTACTCATGACCCAGTCTATATTGCCCTAGCCTCCCAGACTTCTAACAATGACTGACCCAGACAGGCCAAGCCACAGACAAACCTGAGTCAGCCAGGCTGCCGCTTCAGGTCAGATGAGCTGAAATGTCCTACAAGTCAAGTCTGGGCAGGTCATCCTGACCATGTGCAGAGGAAAGGGGGCAAGAGAACAGCTACTACAGACACAGACACAACAGAGACCACACAATCCCAGAAACTTACAAAACAGCAGGCTTCAGATTCTTACTTTTCAGTTTTGGGGAACAGGGAGATGCAGAAATGAGAAGTGTCATGAGAAAACTGAAAGATAGAAAAGGGGGCTTCAGATTCCAATTTTCCATTGTCCAGGCAAAACTGAATTTCTTCAATGAACCAATACATATGAAATGATGCAGTACATGGTAAATTGGCCACTATTATTTGTGGCATCCGTAAGACTGTTGTAATGTTGGAAAATGTAATAAATACTTTGAGTCCACCTCAGCAAAGACAATGAAAATTTATGCAGAACATTGTGTTTCCTCACTTTCTGAAACTTACAAAATTGTGGATGGTAGGCATCTTACTATCAAACTAATCAGGTACACATAAAGGTTGTTTTCAGGATCCATTGATATCCAAACACGTGCCAGCTTTGGTATTTCTCTTCTTGCTTGTTAATCATATAACTCTGCATGGTTAGGTTTGGGCCCAGATGAGAGAAAGTTTCACACTTTATAAGGATGGCTTATTTTTAAGCCTGAGGGTCTCTGGCTAATAGACACTCAACCAGTGCATGACACTCACCCTGGTCATGAGTCATAAATTAAGCCTGAACAACAACAAAAAAGAATTTAATTCTAATAGTCAGAACCATAAACCTGACAAAATCTATGACTCAGATGGCTAAGCTGGCATAAGGCAGAGTTCAATTCTGTACAAAGGACTTCCTTGAAGTCATATCATTTCAGTGGCTCTTTGTGACCCCATGGATTGCAGCATGCCAGGCTTCCCTGTCCATCACCAAATCAAACTCATGTCCATAGAGTTGGTGATGATATCCAACCATCTCACTCTCTGTCGTTCCCTTTTCCTCCCACCTTCAATCTTTCCCAGCATCAGGGTCTTTCCAATGAGTCAGTTCTTCATATCAGGTGACCCAAAGTGTTGCAGTTTCAGCGTCAATAATCAGTCCTTCCAATGAATATTCAAGATTGATTTCCTTTAGGATTAACTGGTTGGGTCTCCTTACAGTCCAAGGGACTCTCAAGAGCAAGTCTCGGGCAAGTCTGGGTCAGTCTCTTGTGGGGACACTGCTCCTTCCTCCTGGGTCCTGGTGCATATAAGCCCTCCAAGAGTCTGTTTTCCCAGTCCTGTGTAAGTTATGGTGGCTCTGTGGTGGGGTTAATGGTGACCTCCTCCAAGAGGGCTTGTGCTAGACCTTCCATAAGCCTCGTATCCTTATTCATCAGAGGGCAGATAGAATGAAACTTGCAGTCACAGAGAACTAATCAAACTGATTGGATGGACCACAGCCTTGTTTATCTCAATGAAACTATGAGCTATGCCATGTGGGGCCACCCAAGAAAGACAGGGCATGGTGGAGAGTTCTGACAAAATATGGTCCACTGGAGAAAGGAGTGGCAAACCACATCAGTATTTCTGCCTTGAGAACCCCATGAACAGTATAAAAAGGAAAAAAAAGATAGGACATGTAAAGGTGAACTCTCCAGGTCTGTAGGTGCCCAATATGCTAGAATCTTAGAAGAAACTTAGCTAGAACCTTAGTAGAAATGGAGTAGCCATCATAGTCAACAAGAGTCCAAAATGCAGTACTTGGATGCAATCTCAAAAACGACAGAATGATCTCTGTTCATTTCCAAGACAAACCATTCAATATCACAGCAATCCAAGTCTATACTTGACCAGTAAGGCTGATGAAGTTGAAGTTGAATGGTTCTATGAAGACCTACAAGACCTTCTAGAACACCCAGAAAAGATTTTCTTTTCATTAAAGGGGACTGAAATGCAAAAGTAGGAAGTCAAGAGATACCTGGAATAACAGGTAAATTTGGCCTTGGAGTACAGAATGAAGCAGGGCAAAGGCTAATAGAGCTTTGCCAAGAGAATACACTGGTCATAGGAAACCCTCTTCCAAAAATGCAAGAGAAGACTCTACATATGGACTTCACCAGATGGTCAATACCAAAATCAGATTGATTATTATTCTTTGCAGCCAAAGAAGGAGAAGTTCTGTACAGTCAGCAAAAACAAGACCAGGAGCTGCCTGTGGCTCAGATCATGAACTCCTTATTGCCAAATTCAGACTCAAATTAAAGAAAGTAGGGAAAACCACCAGACCATTCAGGTATGACCTTAATCAAATCTCTTACGACTATACAGTGAAAGTGACAAATAGATTCAAGGGATTAGATCTGATGGACACAGTGTCTGAAGAACTATGGATAGAGGTTTGTAACATTGTACAGGAGGCAGTAATCAAGACCATTCCCAAGAGAAAGAAATGCAAAAAGGCAAAATGGTTGCCTGAGAAGGCCATACAAACAGCTGTGAAAAGAAGAGAAGTAAAAGGCAAAGGAGAAAAGGAAAGATATATCCCTTTGAATGCAGAGTTGCAAAGAATAGCAAGGTGAGATAAGAAAGCCTTCCTCAGTGATCAGTGCAAAGAAATAGAGAAAAACAATAGAATGGGAAAGACTAGAGATCTCTTCAAGAAAATTAGAGATACCAAGGGAATATTTCATGCAAAGATGGGCACAATAAAGGACAGAAATATTTATGGACTGAACAGAAACAGAAGATATTAAGAAGAGGTGGCAAGAAAACACAGAAGAACTATACAAAAAAAGATCACCATGACCCTGATAATCACGATGTGGTATGAGGCAGAGGCAGACATCCTGGAATGTGTAGTCAAGTGTCCTTAGGAAACATCACTGTGAACAAAGCTAGTGGAGGTGATGAAATTCCAGTTGACCTATTTCAAATCCTAAACGATAACACTGTGAATGTGCTGCACTAGATCACCATGACCCTGATAATACGATGTGGTATGAGGCAGAGGCAGACATCCTGGAATGTGTAGTCAAGTGTCCTTAGGAAACATCACTGTGAACAAAGCTAGTGGAGGTGATGAAATTCCAGTTGACCTATTTCAAATCCTAAACGATAACACTGTGAATGTGCTGCACTCAATAGCCAGAAAATTTGGGAAGTCATAAGCCGAGAGGCTTTTGAAATTACCTCTCTCCATGTGTTAGTTTTTCTCTGAGCTGTCAGCGTGGGCTTGGAAGTCTCAAGATGAAAAATAAGGGGCACATTACATTGAAAAGCTCTCAAGTGACTGGAGTCACCTATCCCTGGTGGGAAGACTGACAAAGAAGTTGGTTGGAGAAGTATCACCAAGGCTTAGCAGACCCATGCCTGGGAGGGACAGTCAGAAATAAGCTAAGGCAAGGACCAGAAGGCTGATGAGAGCAAGGGTTGTCAATTACTGTCTGGAGCTACAGTTGTTGTGGTGTGAACTGTACAGACAGTCACCCAGAGGGGCTAAATTTCAGCCCACCTCCCATTATTAAGCTCTATACTCTGGTACCAGCCTACTCACTGGATAGGAAGGGGTGCCTTTACTAATTCACTGTATATATGCAAAGTCACTGAAGCAATCAATCAAAAATTAATAAATAATTACTTATCAGATAAAGAATCAATTTTCCAAAGGATTTTTTAAAAATAGCTTCAAAATTATGACTCTTTCATTGAAAGAAAGCATTTGAGAAGAAGAGAGCAACAGACCTTGATTTTGGATTATAAATTCTTATATACTGTTTATTTTATATGATTTTTCTAGTAGTCATTACAGATGTGAGAGCTGGACCATAGGGAAGGCTGAGTGCCAAATAATTGATGCTTTCAAACTGTGATGGAGAAGACTCGTGAGAGTCCCTTGAACTACAAGGAGATCAAACTGGTCAATCCTAAAGGAAATCAACCATGAATATTCAATGGAAGGACTGATGCTGAAGCTGAAGTATTGGGCTGAAGCTCCAATACTTGGGCCACTGGATTCGAAGAGCCAACTCGTTGGAAAAGACCCTGATGTTGGGAAAGACTGAGAGCAGAAGGAGATGGGGTCTGACAGAAGATGAGATTGTTGGAGGACATCATCAAATCAACGGATATGAGTTTGAGCAAACTCCAGAGATAGTGAAGGACAAGGAAGCCTGGCATGCTGCAGTCCAAAGGGGTGGAAAGAGTCAGACATGAGTTAGTAACTGAACAACAATAGCTTGAACACTACCTATTCCTCTCACCAGTCCCTAGAAGTCAGCCTACAGTGATGCATGGATAGTCCTCAGCTCAATGAGAACAAAGGCCATTTTATCATGATATTACTTTTTTTCAGTTAGAATAAATGTTCTTTAATCAAATCATAATGTGAAGTTGAGAGGGAGGTTTAATTACAAGGATTCATGGGCCATGGGAGTGGAATCCTGTCCCAACCAAGCTGTGTTTGCATGAATTTTTTTGAAATTCAGCTTAGTTAGCAGTCCTAAAGATTTTTTTTTTTCTGTTCTTGAAAACTGGAATGAAGCCTTAGGATACACAGTGGAATTGAGTTTTCATTTTTTGGTAAAAGGAACAAAGCCATGGCCTGCAGATACACACTGTAAGCATCTCCTTGGCAAGATTCAGCACATGTCACTGGAAGATATTTAGAGGAGGAGGCGGGGTGGGTATTTAAAGTAGTGAATTACTAAGTTACTTCTGAATTTAAAGAAAACAAAATGAGAGTTAAGTAATAAATAGGCTTCCAATTGGCTGCTACCACTAAGAAGTAAACATTTTTTAAAACAAAGGAACAAAAATATTCAATCAAATAATAAACAATAAATACTTGTCAGATATAAAGACAATCATCTCCAAAAATATGAAGCAAATTTGCTTCAAAGTGCTGGCTCTGAGGTAGATAGTAAATACATGAGGAGTAAGAGATAAACTCTTCCTATTTGGGAATGCTAAATCAGCAGTACATGAACCATGAAATTCCAGATGTTCAAGCTGGTTTTAGAAAAGGCAGAGGAACCAGAGATCAAATTGCCAGCATCTGCTGGATCATCGAAAAAGCAAGAGTGTTCCAGAAAAACATCCATTTCTGCTTTATTGACTATGCCAAAGCCTTTGACTGTGTGGATCACAATAAACTGTGGAAAATTTTTCAAGAGATGAGAATACTAGACCACTTAATCAGCCTCTTGAGAAACCTATATGCAGGTCAGGAAGCAACAGTTAGAACTGGACATGGAACAACAGACTGGTTCAAATAGGAAAAGGAGTACGTCAAGGCTGTATATTGTCACCCTGCTTATTTAACTTCTATGCAGAGTACATCATGAGAAACGCTGGATAACTGTGGAAAATTCTGAAAGAGATGGGAATACCAGACCACCTGACCTGCCTCTTGAGAAACCTATATGCAGGTCAGGAGGCAACAGTTAGAACTGGACATGGAACAACAGACTGGTTCAAATAGGAAAAGGAGTACGTCAAGGCTGTATATTGTCACCCTGCTTATTTAACTTCTATGCAGAGTACATCATGAGAAACGCTGGACTGGAAGAAACACAAGGCGGCATCAAAATTGCTGGGAGAAATACCAATAACCTCAGATATGCAGATGACACCACCTTTATGGCAGAAAGTGAAGAGGAACTAAAAAGTCTCTTGATGAAAGTGAAAGAGGAGAGTGAAAAAGTTGGCTTAAAACTCAACATTCAGAAAACGAAGATCATGGCATCTGGGCCCATCACTTCATGGGAAATAGATGGGGAAACAGTGGAAACAGTGTCAACTTTTATTTTGGGGGGGGGCTCCAAAATCACTGCAGATGATTACCGCAGCCAAATTAAAAGATGCTTACTTCTTGGAAGGAAATTTATGACCAACCTAGAGAGCATACTGAAAAGCAGAGACATTACTTTGACAACAAAGGTCCATCTAGTCAAGGCTACGGTTTTTCCAGTGGTCATGTATGGATGTGAATTGGATTGTGAAGAAAGCTGAGCATCAAAGAATTGCTGTTTTTAAACTGTGGTGTTGGAGAAGACTCTTGCGAGTCCCTTGGACTGCAAGGAGATCCAACCAGTCCATTCTGAAGGAGATCAGCCCTGGGCTTTCTTTGGAAGCAATGTTGCTAAAGCTGAAACTCCAGTACTTTGGCCACCTCATGCGAAGAGTTGACTCATTGGAAAAGACTGCTGCTGGGAGCGATTTGGAGCAGGCGGAGAAGGGGATGACAGAGGATGAGTTGGCTGGATGGCATCACTGACTTGATGGATGTGAGTCTGAGTGAGCTCCGGGATCTGGTGATGGACAGGGAGGCCTGGTGTGCTTCAATTCACAGGGTCACAAAGAGTCAGACACGACTGAGTGACTGAACTGAACTGAAAGTGATTTCTACAATATAAAGTGATAGCATATGTTAATTTGTTATATTTAATTATATTTTTATAAAATTTAAGCTATCAATCTTATGATTATGTTTCCACTTTTTTTGTTTAGATTATATCAGGCTTTGAATCCCAAGCCTTGAAACCACTTTATAGATTTCTAGATTGCTACCTTCATCAATTCAACACCAAATATGGTTGGGAAAAAATGGAATATGAACTAGATAACACTCAATTCTTCAAATAGCTCTAAAGAAGAAAACCTAAGACAGTTAAGAGAGCTTCTTAACTGTCCTGGAACTATATCTGGTAGCTATATTCTCACAAGTAAAATTCTTATAAGCATTCAGCTGATGTATCCATTTCTTCTTTCAATTAGAGAAGACAAAAATCCTTACAGAAATAAAACAGAAACCAGGTCATATGACTAACCCAGAGGAAGGACTGCACATTGAAGTAAATGATTTCTCTCTTTTGTTATGAAATTACGTTCTTGGTATTTTAAGCATTTCACAGCATATGCCGCTACCGTGAGGAGCACACATCATGAACTTACCAGAAAAAGATACCCTTAACTTTCTTTGAAGTGTCTCTGGAGAAATAAACATTTTACCATGGAGACAAATAGATTCTAATTATCAGCTCTCCCAAGAAGCAGTCTCCATTACTTCCAGCAAATTCCTGTTCTCAAAGCTGCTCTGACCAGTAAACCCTGCTTATCCTCAGACACACCCATTAGTGCCTGGTCCTAGGGTGGTGTAGTCAGGAGAAATCCGAATACAGTTTGCCCTCTCGTGCATGCGGACATGAGCTCAGTCACTGTGGTTATGTCTGACTCTCTGTGACCCTATGGACTTTACCCTAAGAAGCTCCTCTGCCCATGGGATTCTCCAGGCAAGAATACTAGAGTAAGTTGTCATGCCCTCTTCCAGGGGATCTTCCCAACCCGAGGATCAAACCTGCATTTCCTGCATCTCCTGAGGGCAAGTTGAAGGCAAATTCTTTACCCACTGAGCCATCTGGGAAGTCTCAGTCTTCAAGTTGCAGACTTTCAAAGATGTGAACATGCATGCCAGACAATGTATGCCAATTATTGTACTTTTCAAGATACTGCACTATAAGATTACAAATGGTTTTTGTGTTTTTTTATGTATTATTTGTGTGAAAAGTATTGTAAACCTATTACAGTACGGTAGTCTATGGTTGATTATGTTAGTTGGGTACTTAGACAAACCTTATTGGACTTACAAGCAAATTGAACTTAATGTACCCTCAGAATGGAACTCGTTTGTATGTAGGAGACCACAAGAAAGAACTCCCTCCAACCTGTGCTAAGGCCAGATTATCAAAGAACCTTACAGTCAACCATTTGTATGACTCCATACTAATTTAATCATGAACAAAGTTAAAACTCACATATGCTGTGAACACAAATTTGATAAAATATTTTCTGGAAATTTATTCCAAAATATGCTTTAAGACATTAAAATTAAGACACTCTGGGGCCTAATAGTTTCATTTACTTCTAGAAAAAAAAATGTTTAGTTTGTTATCAGAAATACAGGCAGATATTTACATAGTGACCACACTTTTGTAATTAAGACCAAAAAAGGAGAATCTCCAATAAAAAATAATGGTTAAACACAGTATCAGTACAGTTCAGTCGCTCAGTCAGGTCCAACACTTTGCGATCCCATGAATTGCAGCACGCCAGGCCTCCCTGTCAATCACCATCTCCTGGAGTTCACTCAGACTCATGTATATCCAGTCCATGACGCTATTCAGCCATCTCATCCTCTGTGCCCTTCTCCTCGTGTCCCAAATCCTTCCCAGCATCAGAGTCTTTTCCAATAAGTCAATTCTTCGTATGAGGTGGCCAAAGTACTGAAGTTTCAGCTTTAGCATCATTCCTTCCAAAGAAAGCCCAGGGCTGATCTCCTTCAGAATGGACTGGTTGGACCTCCTTGCAGTCCAAGGGACTCGCAAGAGTCTTCTCCAACATCACAGTTTAAAAGCATCAATTATTCGACGCTCAGCCTTCTTTACAGTCTAACTCTCACATCCATACATAACCACTGGAAAAACCATAGCCTTGACTAGACGGACCTTAGTTGGCAAAGTAATGTCTCTGCTTTTGAATATACTGTCTAGGTTGGTCATAATTTTTCTTCCAAGGAGTAAGCGTCTTTTAATTTCATGGTTGCAGTCACCATCTGCAGTGATTTTGGACCCCCAAAAAATAAAGTCTGCCACTGTTTCCACTGTTTCCCCATCTATTTCCCATGAAGTGATGGGATCGGATGCCATGATCTTCGTTTTCTGAATGTTGAGCTTTAAGGCAACTTTTTTGCTTTCCTCTTTCATTTTCATCAAGAGACTTTTTAGTTCCTCTTCACTTTCTGCCATAAAGGTGGTGTCATCTGCATATCTGAGGTTATTGGTATTTCTCCCAGCAGTCTTGATTTCAGCTTGTGTTTCTTCCAGTCCAATGTTTCTCATGATGTACTCTGCATGTAAGTTAAATAAGCAGAGTAACAGTATACAGCCTTGATGTACTCCTTTTCCTATTTGGAACCAGTCTGTTGTTCCATGTCCAGTTCTAACTGTTGCTTCCTGACCTGCATGCAGATTTCTCAAGAGGCGGGTTAGGTGGTCTGGTATTCCCATCTCTTTCAGAATTTTCCACAGTTTATTGTGATCCAAACAGTCAAAGGCTTTGGCATAATCAATAAAGCAGAAATAGATGTTTTTCTGGAACTCTCTTGCTTTTTCAATGATCCAGCGGCTGTTGGCAATTTGACCTCTGGTTCCTCTGCCTTTTCTAAAACCAGCTTGAACATCAAGGAGTTCACAGTTCACGTATTGCTGAAGCCTGGCTTGGAGAATTATGAGCATTACTTTACTGGCATGTGTGATAGTGCAACTGTGCAGTAGTTTGAGCATTCTTTGGCATTGCCTTTCTTTGGAATTGGAATGAAAACTGACCTTTTCCAGTCTTGTGGCCACTGCTGAGTTTTCCAAATTTGCTGGCATATTGTGTGCAGCACTTTCACAACATCATCTTTCAGTATAGTTTACCCATTTCAGTCACAAAATGAAATTAACTTTACTTTTAAAAGCAAGTAAATGATGTAGATAATTCATATGATAGAATGATAAGTGAAAAACAAAGATGGAGAATTAATATGCTAAATGATTTCAATTTTATAAAAGTATATCATAACTCTTTATCTCTCAAAGAGGTGGAAAATGATTTGCATTTTTTTCTTTGTAACATCCACTGTTTTAAAATTGCATACAAGGATCATTCATCCACTGTTAGAGGAATTCTCTCTTTTTGAGTTTTGGCTTATCCAATCCACACACTTGTATACCCAGTTTTGTTTGAAGGGAAATTTTTACTTTGACTCTTCAAGATCAACCCTGGTTGCAGGCACAAAAGTCAAGTGACCCTCAATTTTTCCAAGACGCTATTTGCCCAAAGTATCAGTTTGATGTGAATCTCCACACTGTGTGCCCTCCAAGACAAACACCTGTTTTAAAATCCATGTTAGGGTAAAATTGCTTCCTTTTTTTTTCTTTTGCAAAGTGCCTTCCAAGCACAGTACAAGTGCTAATAATTTGCACAGTCTTCACAGAACTGCCAAACTGGCCAGTCCTGAATTTGCAGCTGTTAGAGTTCCTATTTGCTTTGGGAATATGTACATTTTATTATGGAAAGGACCACCAGGCATAAAGTTACCTCTGGTTTCTATTTACAGATGTGTGCTATTGGACTTGTCTGCTTAATGCTTACATATACTTGCTACCAATAGAGTATTGATCATATCACAGTGTACTCAGAAGAGTACAAAGTTTTGAAGTAGTTATACTCAGGTGGTGAAGGATGAGGTTATTGTCTTTCTAATTAGGAAATAAAATGGTGTCACTGTCATTGTTAAGTCAGATTATATAGCTGCAATTATGTTGTCACTAGAGCCGGATTCATGCCCTTGGTTCTCTTCCATAAACCACTCAAATGAGGAAATTGATCTCCAAAGAAACAATGTGATTTTCCCCAAGATTATATGTTGCTAGTGTAGCACAGGGAGGTCTAGAACTTAAATCATCCTGACAGAGCCAGTCCTTTCATTATGTTACATCTCTTTTGAGATATTCAAACAGAGAAAAAATATCAAACCAGTGATGATATATTGGTAATAAGCAATAATATTAGCACAGGCTATTGACTGAGGGCATTAGTATTAGAAATGTAAAGTGTATTCATGTATAAAAATGGAAAAATTAAAAAATCCTGTGATCTTGAATATAATGTCTTCATGTAAATAAAATTATAAAGTACCTATTTCTTTATGTGTGGCTTATTTCCCTCAATTACATTTGGAAAGCAAGTCATTCCTTATTTATCACTTTATGATTTTCCATTCCATGGACATATCACAGTTCCTTCATCCAATTTACTGTTGAAGCATCATGCTTCTTAATTATACATTCTATTTTTGGTTTGTTAAAAATGTCAATCTCTTTAATTGCCTCCAAATCCAATTTCTTTAGTTAATTAAAGCCTTCCTTTCAATATATTCTTTGTTTCTGCCTATTTTTAATATATAAATACTCTTCCAATCAAATTGAGAACAGATAAAAAGCATTCTATATTGAAACATTTTCAAATGAACGATTTTCCTACCAACCGTAAACATCAATCAAATGTTTTCGAATGACTGACTCTACATTAATTATTAAATGTGATATCAAATACCACCTCCACACGGTATTTTTCATTGAGCTACTCAACTCCGCCACTGAATGGCTCACAGAAATTATTTCATATATGACATAAGTAGATTGTAAACTTTGAAAGTGCAATCTACTGTGTTGGCAACACGGGCTAAATAAGATTAGTATTACAACAATGGTAACACTAGATAAATCTGTTATGCAACACCACAGTGTCATTTTCACTTAGTTAAGGCAGCATTAATGGCTCTGTTGGCATGATAACACTGCCACATGGTCACCACTTTAGCCCCACTTAACCCTGAGGAGTGCTCAGAAATGAAGCCAGCTCTGGATTCAGGGGAAAGGAAATGGTGAGGAAACCCTGGCCGTCCCTGCCCTAGTTCTCTCTTCTTACGCCCAAACATTCATTTCATTCTTCCTCTCAAAGGGACACTCACTCCTACCCCCAAGGAATGCACTTCACTTCTTACCAAAATTCCAAAATCCGTTGAGATTTCAAAGCTTCTGGGTGATACAAGATGTCCACCTTCAAGCGCAGATGGGCTATTCGTGGCTTGATGATCTGTCAACCAAGGTGGCTGTGTGATCATAACACACCTATGCTCTGGGTACTGGGAGGTGGGGGACGGGGCAACCTCTGCCCACTCTCCCTCAGAGCCTTGCAAAAACTGCTCTCCTAGACCCAGAGCTCTCCCAGGTCCTGATGGGTGGAGAATTTCCCTGATTATCTCCACTTTGGTTTAGGGGAAGGATCTCCACAGTCCTCTCTTCTTCAGGAACTAAGACCCAGCAAGCGATATGAACTGTCCCCATGCTCCAGCCAAAAAAAGAAAGAAAGAAGGAAATTACTCCATGCCCAGTTTTGGCAGAAAATCAAAAAAGAAAGTCTTTAACTACGACTACAATTAACATCTACAATAAGAATACTTTTAAAACGCGAGTCCATTTTCAAGCTACCTGTAGGTCTGTCTGAGGTCATATTTCTTTTGTATTTACTTCAACCAAAACAATATATTGCAACAGATTGAATTTAGAAACAGGTGAGTGAATCCAGCATTGTCCTGTTAATTTAGACATAAAAGACATTTGCAAACAAACAATACCATTTTTCTATTTTTCTGGACTTATATCTATATTATTACTTCCTTTTTTTATTCAAGTATAGTTGATTTTTAATGTTCTATTAATTTCTCCTGTACAGCAAAGTGATTCAAATATCAGTTTAGTTCAGTTCAGTCACTCAGTCATATCCGACTCTTTGAGACTCCATGAATTGCAGCACGCCAGGCCTCCCTGTCCATCAACAACTCCCGGAGTTTACGCAAACTCAGGTCCATCGAGTCGGTGATGCCATCCAGCCATCTCATCCTCTGTTGTCCGCTTGTCTTCCTGCCTCTAATCCCTCCCAGCATCAGGGTCTTTTCCAATAAGTCTACTCTTCACATGAGATGGCCAAAGTACTGGAGTTTCAGCTTTAGCATCAGTCCTTCCAAAGAACACCCAGGACTGATCTCTTTTAGAATGGACTGGTTGGATCTCCTTGCAGTCCAAGGGACTCTCAAGAGTCTTCTCCAACACCATACTTCAAAAGCATCAATTCTTCAGTGCTCAGCTTTCTTCATCATCCAACTCTCACATCTATATGTGACCACTGGAAAAACCATAGCCTTGACTAGATGGACCTTTGTTGGCAAAGTAATGTCTTTGATTTTTAATATGCTATCTAGGTTGGTCATAATAAGAATATATATATATATTCTTTTCCACTATGGTTTATCATAGGATATTGAATATAGTTATTTGTGCTATATGGTAGGACCTTGTTGTTTACCCATCGTATATATAATAGTTTGCACCTGCCAATCCTAAACTCCCATCCATCACTCCCTACCTCTCTCTCCCTTGGCAACTACAAGTTTGTTCTGTGTGTCTGTGAGTCTGTTTCTGCTTTGTAGATACATACAAAATGCCATTTTCTATTTCTGTTATAGAAAATATAGCTGTATCTCATAATAAATATTATTTATATTAGCATGGGCTAGATTTATTATTGTTTTTTTTACATAAATTAAGATTTTCAAAGTTCTCAGTTTAACTTCCTATATAGCAAATATAAATACACAGAATACATACTAATAAAAGCATTTTTAGGGTCATCAACAAGTTTTCAAAGTGTAAAGGGACTCTGAGAACAAAATCTAGAGGACTACTGGTCTAGAAGTCAGTCCAGGAAGAAAGAGAAGTGGGATTTGTGATACATTACGTCTCTGCTAGAAACACTACAGAATTATTCTTTCCATGTAGAATCCTCTGTTGTGAAAATCCCTAACACCTGAGGAAAGACAACACAATCGTCTGTGATATGAGAATACATCAATCAAAAGTAGCTGATCAGGGCTATTTTGTGCAGAAAAGACTCATGGGTAAGAATAAAGCAAAAGAATAAAGCAAAATGAAGCTATGGTGTTTTCATCATATTACCCAACAAAGAAGTGAACAGTCTGTGAAGACATCCATCCAACAAGGCTGGAAACTAGCTTACATTCATGTTCTCAGATCTCCTAAATTTAGAGGATGTGATTTTCATTTTGTGCCATATTTCCAGACTCTGTATTTTCAGTTTGGTCTTTAAATGATTTATAATGTGATGCTAAAGCTGAAACTCCAGTGCTTTGGCCACTTCATGCAAAGAGTTGACTCATTGGAAAAGACTCTGATGCTGAGAGGGATTAGGGGCAGGAGGAGAAGGGGACAACAGAGGATGAGATGGCTGGATGGCATCACTGACTCGATGGACGTGAGTCTGAGTGAACTCTGGAAACTGGTAATAGACAAGGAGGCCTGGCGTGCTGCGATTCATGGGGTCTCAAAGAGTCAGACATGACTGAGCAACTGAACTGAACAGAAATCATACAAAGTATGTTCTCTAACAGGAAATTTGGAACATTCTCAAACATGTATACTAAATAGCACATCTTAAATAACCAATTGATCAAAAAGTAAACAAAGGGAAATGAGAAAATATTTCCTAGACTGAAGTGGTAATTCCACACAGGTTGATGACATGGTGACTGGTTTGCCACACCTGTGTCTTCCCTGGACCAGCAGTTGGCCAGCTAAGTGACTGTGTCCATTTCCTATTTCATTACTCCAGAGGCTGCTACAAAACCTCAATGCAGTCATAAAAAAGACTCTCTATTAGGTTATGGGGCACTATAAACAATGCCAACCCAGAAATGGACTCAAATTCATCTCTCAAATTTCATACATCTATAGTCAACCCATGACTGTGTTCACGACACATTCTATTCCACTTATCAATAGTACAAATAATATGCAGTTACAACACATTTCTTGTCATATGACTAAAAAGAGCAATTCCCATTTCCACTAGAACTATTAAACCCATTGATGCCAAACCCTCAAACATCATTAGTAAATTAGAAGTTAATGTGCAAAGGAAACAATGTACATCCCAGGAATAATTGACACTTTAGGAAAAATTGTCAAAATGTTTGTGGGGGAAAGTAATAGTTTCCTTTACATAAACATTTACAATGAAGCAACTGGAAATGTCTATACCAAAGAAAGCCAAAAAAATTTAGACTATATTACAAAGGTGTCAGTGAATCTCACTCAGGTTCATTCAAAATTATTATGCCCATGCACATATATTAGAGTATTATAACTTTTATATTCACAGTAGCTACTAAATTTTTGAAAAGATAATACATACATATGATTCAAAATAAGAAGTAAAAGAACAAAGTGAATAATTCTCGCTTGGCATATGGTATAATCTCTATCTCACTCAGGTTCATTCAAAATTATTATGCCCATGCACATATATTAGAGTATTATAACTTTTATATTCACAGTAGCTACTAAATTTTTGAAAAGATAATACATACATATGATTCAAAATAAGAAGTAAAAGAACAAAGTGAATAATTCTCGCTTGGCATATGGTATAATCTCTCTGCTGCTGCTGCTAAGTCGCTTCAGTCGTGTCCAACTCTGTGCAGCCCCATAGATGGCAGCCCACCAGGCTTTCCCGTCCCTGGGATTCACCAGGCAAGAATACTGGAGTGGGTTGCCATTTCCTTCTCCAGTGCATGAAAGGGAAAAGTGAAAGTGAAGTCACTCAGTCATATCTGACTCTTAGCGACCCCATGCAGCCCACCAGGCTCCTCCATCCATGGGATTTTCCAGGCAAGAGTACTGGAGTGGGGTGCCATTGCCATAATCTTTCTAGATGTAACAAAATGAACAACCCTAGCACTTGTGCTCCCCCTCTGCCAATTAACATCCATCTCACCTTCAACCAAGTAACTACTATTATTATTTCTTGTATATCCTTCTAGACATACTCTCATGATCACACAAGTAAAAACTATAATGCTGTCTCATCTTCCAACTTCTTAACATAGGTGGTAGCATATGGCCCAAAGTGGGCTGAATCTTGGTTTATTTAATCTATGATAGACACCAGAGATATTTTTATTATACAACAGAGTGGGTTCTTTTTTTTTTAACTGTTTCATAGTGGCAGTTTATAGACAAAAAGAAAAAGAGGACTTGTATTCATCTTAACCTCCTGTATTAATGAAAATTTAGAACATTTTGCTTTCAAAAATAATGTTGCAACAAATTATACAGTGAATATGCTATTTTTACCATATGAATATATTTATGGGACATATCCTTGAAAGTAGAATTGGTAGGCCAAAGGGTATGCATTGATAATTTTGATCAATACTAATAAAATTCTCTCCTATAGAACATTTCCACATTTCCAATATAGGTGATTCCTTGATCCCACAGCCTTACTAGTAGGGGACACTGACAAATTTTCAACTTGCCAAATTTGATTGAGAGTTGAGGAAACTCAATCACATAGCCTGATACATCTTTTTATTTAGCAAGAAAATCTAATCATTAAAATTGTGACTATGCTCAGTTAATGTTTGTTTGTTTTTGATCAAGTACATGCTTTGTGGTTTGATTACTGTCTCTAAAATAGTGAACTTGTCAGACTGATTTTTTTAATGGCTTTTGGATTGTAAGTTACAGTTAGAAAGTTCTTTACCATGGTTAGGTTATAAATAATTTCCAATTTTCATTCATTACATTTAAATATTTGACCCACATAGAGTTGTTCCAGCTGTTCACTGGGAGGTGGAGATCCAAATTAACTTCTTTCCAGATGGCTAGCCTCATTTTCTCAATAATATTTATTGCAGAGGCCATATTTTTTCCCACTGATTTGAGAAACCAACTTTAGTTTATACTAATTATCTGTAAGTGTAGGTTTTTTTTTTTAATATAGTTCTATTAGTCTACACGATGGTAAAAGAAGAAAGGTACAAGGTAGGTAGGTTTAGTCACCCACTCATGTCCAAATCGTGAGACACCATGGACTACAGGAGCCCACCAGGCTCCTCTGTCCCTGGAATTCTCCAGACAGGAATACTAGAGTTGGGCTCCAGTTCCTTCTCCAGGGGATCTTCCTGACCCAGGGATCGAACCCAGGTCTATTGCATTGCAGACAGACTCCTAACCAACTGAGCCACCAACGAAACATTTAGCTTATACTGAATAAATGTAAGTATAGAGATTTTCTAAAATATATTTCCATTCAGTTCAGTTCAGTTGCTCGGTCATATCCGACTCTCTGTGACCCCATGAATCGCAGCACGCCAGGCCTCCCTGTCCATCACCAACTCCCAGAGTTCACTCAAACTCACATCCATCGAGTCAGTGATGCCTTGCAGCCATCTCATCCTGTCATCCCCTTTTCCTCCTGCGCCTAATCCCTCCCAGCATCAGAGTCTTTTCCAATGAGTCAACTCTTCACATGAGGTGACCAAAGTATTGGAGTTTCAGCTTCAGCATCATTCCTTCCAAAGAACACCCGGGACTGACCTCTTTTAGAATGGACTGGCTGGATCTCCTTGCAGTCCAAGGGACTCTCAATAGTCTTCTCCAACACCACAGATCAAAAGCATCAGTTCTTTGGTACTTGGCTTTCCTCATAGTCTAACTCTCACATCCATACATGACCACTGGAAAAACCATAGCCTTGACTAGATGGACCTTTGTTGACAAAGTAATGTCTCTGATTCTGTCTCATCTTCCAACTTCTTAACATAGGTGGTAGCATATGGCCCAAAGTGGGCTGAATCTTGGTTTATTTAATCTATGATAGACACCAGAGATATTTTTATTATACAACAGAGTGGGTTCTTTTTTTTTTTAACTGTTTCATAGTGGCAGTTTATAGACAAAAAGAAAAAGAGGACTTGTATTCATCTTAACCTCCTGTATTAATGAAAATTTAGAACATTTTGCTTTCAAAAATAATGTTGCAACAAATTATACAGTGAATATGCTATTTTTACCATATGAATATATTTATGGGACATATCCTTGAAAGTAGAATTGGTAGGCCAAAGGGTATGCATTGATAATTTTGATCAATACTAATAAAATTCTCTCCTATAGAACATTTCCACATTTCCAATATAGGTGATTCCTTGATCCCACAGCCTTACTAGTAGGGGACACTGACAAATTTTCAACTTGCCAAATTTGATTGAGAGTTGAGGAAACTCAATCACATAGCCTGATACATCTTTTTATTTAGCAAGAAAATCTAATCATTAAAATTGTGACTATGCTCAGTTAATGTTTGTTTGTTTTTGATCAAGTACATGCTTTGTGGTTTGATTACTGTCTCTAAAATAGTGAACTTGTCAGACTGATTTTTTTAATGGCTTTTGGATTGTAAGTTACAGTTAGAAAGTTCTTTACCATGGTTAGGTTATAAATAATTTCCAATTTTCATTCATTACATTTAAATATTTGACCCACATAGAGTTGTTCCAGCTGTTCACTGGGAGGTGGAGATCCAAATTAACTTCTTTCCAGATGGCTAGCCTCATTTTCTCAATAATATTTATTGCAGAGGCCATATTTTTTCCCACTGATTTGAGAAACCAACTTTAGTTTATACTAATTATCTGTAAGTGTAGGTTTTTTTTTTTAATATAGTTCTATTAGTCTACACGATGGTAAAAGAAGAAAGGTACAAGGTAGGTAGGTTTAGTCACCCACTCATGTCCAAATCGTGAGACACCATGGACTACAGGAGCCCACCAGGCTCCTCTGTCCCTGGAATTCTCCAGACAGGAATACTAGAGTTGGGCTCCAGTTCCTTCTCCAGGGGATCTTCCTGACCCAGGGATCGAACCCAGGTCTATTGCATTGCAGACAGACTCCTAACCAACTGAGCCACCAACGAAACATTTAGCTTATACTGAATAAATGTAAGTATAGAGATTTTCTAAAATATATTTCCATTCAGTTCAGTTCAGTTGCTCGGTCATATCCGACTCTCTGTGACCCCATGAATCGCAGCACGCCAGGCCTCCCTGTCCATCACCAACTCCCAGAGTTCACTCAAACTCACATCCATCGAGTCAGTGATGCCTTGCAGCCATCTCATCCTGTCATCCCCTTTTCCTCCTGCGCCTAATCCCTCCCAGCATCAGAGTCTTTTCCAATGAGTCAACTCTTCACATGAGGTGACCAAAGTATTGGAGTTTCAGCTTCAGCATCATTCCTTCCAAAGAACACCCGGGACTGACCTCTTTTAGAATGGACTGGCTGGATCTCCTTGCAGTCCAAGGGACTCTCAATAGTCTTCTCCAACACCACAGATCAAAAGCATCAGTTCTTTGGTACTTGGCTTTCCTCATAGTCTAACTCTCACATCCATACATGACCACTGGAAAAACCATAGCCTTGACTAGATGGACCTTTGTTGACAAAGTAATGTCTCTGATTTTCAATATGCTATCTAGGTTGGTCATACGTTTTCTTCCAAGGCGTAAGTGTCTTTTAATTTCATGGCCATAATCACCATCTGCAGTGATTTTGGAGCCCAAAAAAATAAAGTCTGACACTATTTCCACTGTTTCCCCATCTATTTCCCATGAAGTGATGGGACCAGATGCCATGATCTTAGTTTTCTAAATGTTGAGCTTTAAGCCAACTTTTTGGAGAAGGCAATGGCACCCCCACTCCAGTGCTCTTGCCTAGAAAATCCCATGGACAAAGGAGCCTGGTGGGCTGCAGTCCATGGGGTCTCTAAGAATCTGACATGACTGAGCGACTTCACTTTCACTTTTCATTTTCATGCCTTGGAGAAGGAAATGACAACCCACTCCAGTGTTATTGCCTGGAGAATCCCAGGGATGGGGGAACCTTGTGGGCTGCCGTCTATGGGGTCACACAGAGTCAGACACGACTGAAGCGACTTAGCAGCAGCAGCAAGCCAACTTTTTAACTTTCCTCTTTCACTTTCATCAAGAGGCTCTTCAGTCTACATGATATTAGAAGAAAAGTGCCAAGCTAGTTTAATTATAAAGGTTCTATAAAAGTGTCCCTAATCTGTTAGAACTAATCTACCTGCATTTATCTGTTCCTGTAGAGTGTTTTTTGTTATTGTTTCTTTTTTGATATAGCCTTAAACATTTTGTGTAAGATCAAATAATATGAAACTCCTAGAGGAAAACAGGCAGAAAACTCTTTGATATAAATCATAAAAATATTTTGGGGGATCTGTGTCTTAATGCAAAGGAAATAAAAGGAAAAATAAACAAATGGGACCTAATTAAACTTAAAAGCTTTTGCACAACAAAGGAAGCCATCAACACAATGAAAAGACAGTCTATAGCATGGACAAAAATATTTGCAAATGATATGACCTGCCTGATAAAGGGTTAATAGTCAACCTATACAAACAGCTCATACAACTCAACATCAGAGAAACAGATTACTCAATTTAAAAATGGGCAGAAGAAATGAGTAGACTTTTTTTTTTTCATGGCCAACAGGCACATGAAAAGATGCTCAACACTAATGACCAGGGAAATGTAAATCAAAACCACAATGAGATGTCATCTCACACCTGTCAGAATGACCATCAGAAAAGAATCTACAAATAATAAATGCTGGAGAGGGTGTGGAGAAAAAGAAACCCTTCTGTAGTGTTGGTGCAAATGCAAAGCGGTGCAGCCACTGTGGAAAATAATATGTACGTTTCTAAAAAAATTTTAAAATAGAGTTAGTATATGACTCATCCATTCCACTCCTGGGTATATATCACAAGAAAAAAAAAAGACATTAATTAGAAATATTCTGAGCAGCACTACTTACTGCCAAGATATGGAAGCAATCTAAACCTGAGTGTTCATCAGCAGATGAATAAGTAAAGGATACATGTATTTGCACGCATGTACACACACACACACACACACACACACACACACACACGCACGCACAAACACACAGGATGCAAAACATCCAGCCATTAAAAAGAACAATATTTTTCCATTTGCAGGAACATGAGTGGAGTTGGAGGACGTTATGCTAAATGAAATAAGTCACACAGAAAAAGACAAACACTATGATATCACTCAAATGTGGAATCTAAAAAATACAGCAAACTAGCCAAAATAACAAAAAAGAAGCAGACTCATAGTTGTTGAGAATAAACTATTGTTACCACTGTGAAGAAGGAAGGGGAGAAGAGAAGTAGGGGATTAAGTAAGCAGTATAAATTATTAGTTATAAAATAAGATACAAAGACATATAACACAACACTTGTATATAGTCAACATTTTATAATATCTATAAATGGAGTAGAACCTTTAAAAATTGTGAATTACTATGCTGTATACTTATAACATATAAAATTGTACAGCAACTATACTTCAGTTAAAAATACTAAATAAAGAAAATTTACAACAATAAGTAGGTATATAAAAATATAAATCAAAATTCAAATTACTTTGTAAGCTTATAGTATTTACAGTTCTGAAGTTAATAAATCTTTAAACTGCTCAAAGGAAAAAAACTTTATTGCTAAAAAATGCTAAGCACTATCTGAGCCTTCAGTGAGTTGTAGTAGTAACATCAGAGACTATAGATCATCATAACAAATGTAATAGTAATGAAAAAGCTTGAAATATTGCAAGAATTACCAAAATGTAACACAGAGACATGAAGT
>SJYC01100124.1:0-10910 GCA_006408675.1 Madoqua kirkii
TTGTGGGGGGGCGGGGGGGAAGCAATATCCTTAAGATACAATAAAGTAAAATAAGTTGTGCCTGGCACTTGTGTGTGAAGCCTGGCTTGGTGAGTTTTGAGCATTACTTCGCTATAAGTGCCATTGTGCAGTACTTTGAGCATTCTTTGGCATTGCCTTTCTTTGAGATTGGAATGAAAACTGACTTTCCCGGTCCTGTGGCCACTGCTGAGTTTTCCAAATTTCCTGGCATATTGAGAGCAGGACTTTCACAGCATCATCTTTTATGATTTGAAATAGCTCAACTGCAACTCTACCACCTTCACTAGCTTTGTTCATAGGGTGCTTCCTAAGGCCCATTTGACTTCACATTCCAGGATGTCTGGCTCTAGGAGAGTGATCACACCATCTTGATGGGCCTTGATGATCTTTTTTGTGGAGTTCTTCTGTGTATTCTTGCCACCTCTTCTTAATTCACAGCCTTGTCTGACTCAAAGAAATTATGAGCTGTGCCACGTGTAGGGCCATCGAAGGCAAACATGTCATGGTAGAGTTCTGACAAAATGTGATCCACTGGAGAAGGAAATGGCAAACCACTTCAGTATTCTTGCCTTGAGAACCCCATGAACAGTATGACCAGGCAAAAGGATAAGATACTGAAAGAGGAACTCCCCAGGTCAGTAGGTGCCCATTATGCTACCAGTTAACAGTGGAAAAATAACTCCAGAAAGAATGAAGAGATGGAGCCAAAGCAAAAATATACCCAGCTGTGGATGTGACTATAGATGGAGGTAAAGTCTGATGCTATAGATAACAATATTGCATAGGAACCTGGAATATTAGCACCGTGAATCAAGGCAAATTGCAAGTGGTCAGACACAAGATGGCAAGAGTGAACATCAACATTTTAGGAATCAGTGAACTAAAATGGACTGCAATGGGTGAATTTAACTCAGATGACCATTATATCTGTAACTGTGGGCAAGAATCCTTTAGAAGAAATGGAATAGCCATCATAGTCAAGAAAAGAGTACAAAATGCAGTACTCAGTTATAGTCTCAAAAACAATAGAATGATCTCTGTTTACTTCCAAGTCAAACCATTCAATATCGTGGTAATCCAAGTCTATACCCCGACCAGTAATGCTGAAGAAGCTGATGTTGAAAGGTTCTCTGAAGACATATAAGACCTTTTAGAACTAACACCCGAAAAAGATATCCTTTTCATTATAAGGGACTGGAATGCAAAAGTAGGAAGTCAAGAGATACCTGTAGAACAGGCAAGTTTAGCCTTGGAGTACAGAATGAAGCAGGGCAAAGGCTAATGGAGTTTTGCCAAGAGAACGCACTGGTCATAGCAAACCCTCTTCCAACAACACAAGAGAAGACTCTACACATGGACATCACCAGATGGTCAATATCGAAATCAGATTGATTAGATTCTTTACATCCAAAGAAGGAGAAGCTCTATATAGTCAGCAAAAACGACTGGGAACTGACTGTGGCTCAGATCATGAACTCCTTATTGCCAAATTCAGACTTAAGTTGAAGAAAGTAGGGAAAACCACCAGACCGTTCAAGTATGACCTTAATTAAATCCCTTACAATTATACAGTGGAAGTGACAAATAGATTCAAGGGATTAGATCTGATGGACAGAGTGTCTGAAGAGCTATGGACAGAGGTTTGTGACATTGTATGGGAGGCAGTGATCAAGACCATTCCCAAGAAAAAGAAATGCAAAAAGACAAAATGGTTGTCTCAGGAGGCCTTACAAATAGCTGTGAAAAGAAGAAAAGTGAAAGGCAAAGGAGAAAAAGAAAGATATACCCATTTGCGACCCCATGGGCTGCAGCAAGCCAGGTTTCCCTATCTCTTAGTCATGTCTGATTCTTTGCAACCCTATGGACTGTAGCCCTCCAGGCTCCTCTATCCATGTGGATTCTCCAAGCAAGAATACTGGAGTGTGTTGCCATGTCATCCTCCAGGGAACTCAAATTCATCTCCATTGAGTCACCGCTGCCATCCAACTATCTCATCCTCTGTCATCCCCTTTTTCTCCTGCCTTCATTCTTTCCCAGCATCAGAATCTTTTCCAAACAGTTGGCTCTCTGCAGCAGGTAGACGAAGTATTGGAGCTTCAGCTTCAGCATCAGTCCTTCCAATGAATATTCAGGGTTGATTTCCTTTAGGATGGACTGGTTTGATCTCCTTGCTGTCCAAAGGACTCTCAAGAGTCTTCTCCAACACCACAGTTCTAAAGCATCAATTCTTTGACTATCAGTCTTCTTTATGGCCTGACTCTCCCAATTGTACATGTTTATTGGAAAAACCATAGCTTTAACTATACAGACTTTGTTAGCAAAATGATGTTGTTTATCTACTAGTAATCTTTGCTGCTCTTTTCTTCATTTTTCTTACACTTTCATTATACAAATACTATATATCTTTTATACCTCATTGTGTAATAACTTGACTTTCCTGGAATTTGGCTCCTACTAGCTGAGGAGGACAGAAAGGTTTCTCGTGTACACATGGCTCTTCCTGCCACCTTCTCTGCTCCTTTGACTAAAGCTGATCCAGAATGTTTCAGCTGCTAGATTTTTACACTCAGGTCTGTGATTCTCTCTTTCAACACTAGTGTTTCTTAGTATGTATTTCTTATACCTGATGCTACTGGTCTCTTCCTTTATTCATTCCAGCCTAGTATTTTTTTTCTCCACTCTTGGTTAGTCTCTTGAATGTTTTTGGAACTTATTAATTATATCTATTTTCTACTTTACTAAAACCTAAGTTTTCAAAAAAGTTGTTTTGCTTCTTTTCATTTTATTTTTTAAATAATTTCCAGAAGAAGAAAAATGCAGACTTTTGTTGCTATGTTCAAGATAAAACTCCTCTTGATTAAGTTATTGAAATTTATTGGCTTTTTTTTTTCTAAAACTGAAATAAAAGGCACGTGAATTCTTCACAATTAAAATATTTATCAGAAAATAAGTTTTAGTTATGAACTTGACACTAAGCTATGTACTTTAAAATATAACATTTCACTTTGAAGCAAAACATATACATGAGGGCAGAAATCTTTTATGATGATATGAGTCTTAGAAAAGAGAACTTATATATTTGTGTAAATCCAATTTTGCGTACCAGGTAGAGAATAGTTAGAATGTTTTTTACATTTACAGTTTTAACTTAAGAATTTGCATCAACTTGGGGACTTCCTTGGTGACCCGGTGGTGAAGAATCTGCCTTCCAGTATGGGGAATGTGGGCTGGATTGCTGAGTAAGATTCCACCTGCCACAACCAGAGAGAAACCCACACTTCATAACCAGAAAAGCCAGCAAGCTATAACTAAGACTGAATACACCCAAATAGGCTCAGTGGTTAAAGAACTTGCCTACCAACGCAGGAGATGCAAGCAACACAAGTTTGATCCCTGGGTCAGGAAGATCCTCTGGAGAAGGAAATGGCAACCCACACCAGTACTCTTGCCTGGAAAATTCCACGGACAGAAGAGCTATGGGGTCACAAAGAGTCAGACACGACAGAGTATGCAGACGTGACTGAGTGCGGACATGACAAGAGTGTGTGCACAGCCAAATAGTAGACAGATATCACTTGGAATAGTGTACCTCACAGACACATTTCCCTAATGCTAGAGTTATACGTTCCTAAACTGTAACAGTAGGTCCAAGATTCATGAAAGAACGTGTCAGACATTTCCCATTTCTTACATTCATCTGTTCTCTGTTTCGGTCTCTTGAGGTAGTTGATGAGGAAAAAATTCTCTCCTTTCCTCAGGTTCTTTTAACCCCCTGGAATTCTGCATCTCTGTGGGTGGGAGGGGTCTGCTTTTAAAGAGATGATTGATAGATAGATAGCCACAATGTTTCTATATAATATTTGGGGGATAAAATATATCTTCTTGGTGAAGTATCTCTCATGTTACCAAGATGTTAGTCTTTTTTTCCATTGTTGAATCTTTTTTCTTATATTTCCTCAGTAATTTTTACTTTCTTACTCAAAGGATTATACTTTAAGTCTTCTTTGACCAGCTTTCCTTTTTATTGCAAACAAATGCTGTTTTAAACTTGACTCTGAAAAGTTCTCTGTAGAGTTTGCCTTCAGAGTCTCTTTCACAGGCACAGTCTGTCACCGTGGTTCCGCTCATGTCTCCAGTTAGAAATCAGCTCCCGTGGTCACAAATGGGCACACTCCCCTGAAGGTGCCGACGACCACAACAGCAATGGACCCTGAGTGCAAGCTGGCAAAGTCCATTTCTTCCTCCAGCCATTTGGAATCAGAATATC
Source organism: Madoqua kirkii (assembly GCA_006408675.1). Taxonomy (NCBI): domain Eukaryota; kingdom Metazoa; phylum Chordata; class Mammalia; order Artiodactyla; family Bovidae; genus Madoqua; species Madoqua kirkii. The sequence goes on from SJYC01100124.1 coordinate 4,289, forward strand.
AAAACTAAAGTTTGTCCAATAACTATTTAAACTGAGGCTCCTTAAATCTAAGGCTGAAGCCAGGTTTATGAAGACAAGAAAAAGTTGAAAGAGAGAAATATAGTATGCTAGAAAGGGGAGAGAGGGTGAGGGATTGGTATGAAAGATGAAGGGCAGATGGGAAAGCGTGGGCTCCAAAGGGAATGGAATGACAGCTACATGGTCCGAGCTGTCAGACCCCCTGAGCCCAAGCCCACCTTTTTGATGCTGGGATCTGCTAGTTTGCAATGATCCTTTCAGATTTCCTTTTTTGCTTACCCTGGTTTCACTAAACCAATTCTTTGTGAAACAATTATTCCATAAGGACTTCTCCAGTGGCTCAGAGGTAAAGAATCCACCTGCAATGCAGGAGACCAAGGTTCCATCCCTGGATTGGGAAGATCCCTTGGAGAAGGAAATGGCAACCTACTCCAGTGTTCTTGCCTGGGAAATCCCACGGACAGAGGAGCCTGGTGGGCTACAGTCCGTGGGGTGTCAAAAGAGTTGGACATGACTTAACGACTAAACAACAATTTTTTAACATAAGACAACATGAAGACACTTATTGAAAAAGACAAACCTAGTAGGGAATGGGCTTGTGGACACAGCAAGGGCTGGTGAGGGTAGGACAGACTGAGAAAGCAGCATTGCCATACTTGCACATCAGGGAAAATAGAGGAAGTTGCTGTGTAACACAGGGAGCCCAGCCTGGCACTCTGTGCTGATCTAGAGTGGTGGCATGGGGGGAGGGGAGGGAGGCTCAAGAGGAAGAGGATTTTCCTCTTGACTGATTTTCATTGTTGTACAACAGAAACCAACACAGTGTTGAAAAGCAACTTTCCATCGTTAAAAAAATAAAAGAAAAATGCCACAAAATATTTGAATTCCTATAATAACAGCGAAGATTCAAATTAAAGATTAGGAGGAGGGGCAATGCTGGACCGTTTGCAGTTCTGACCTATGGGAAATAACTTGTTTGTGCCGGCTCATTAGGCTTCAAAGAATCCTCAGTGGAACATATTATGTAGAATAAAGTTAAAATAAAATATCACAAGCTCCTAAATTTTCAATCCTGCTATGAAAATCAGAAAGCTATGCTTCCAAACCTGCTTACACAACAAAAATGTTAATCATATCCTTGAGGACCGCTTCAGATGAATTAATCCGGATTCACAGATATGGGATGAAAATGATTCTTCTTCAGCCAACTGGAGAACCTCTCTAGAGGGTAAAACAGCTATTGTTTAGGCACAAACAGTATTTTTAAAAAAGAGAGAGAGAGACTAGCAAAACCAGCGGGCGTAGCAGGAGGGTGAAGGCAGTGGTCCCACCTGGAAGAGGAGCTCTGTCAAAGCGCAAATCCCAGACACAAGGCAGGTCTCCCAACCTCAGGCTTTGGTGAGACATCGAATGAGATATTAGCTACTAAATCCCAGTCATGGAAGAGATGCACTGGGTGGTGGTGATGCCTGTCCCCCTAGGGCTCATGATCCGACTTTCACATGGCATGTCTCCCGTTGTCAAATCAGGGAGTCCAGGTGTGTACACATGCACGTGTGAGCCAGGCACAAGCAGGTGCATGCTTCTTCAGATGTGTTTTCTGTCTCCCTACCCATGGTCTCATTCCCATGCTCCGTGGTATTAAACCCATCAGCATTTGCTTAGGAGCTTCCAGTAATGTTTTCTCACTTAAGGGCAGACAGCCTATGAATTTAGAAAAGTTGATGTAGAGCAAGAAGAAACTGGATCACTCTACTCTTTATTCAAACAGAGCTGCAATCATCTGTCACTGATTGAGTGCATAAACACATTCACTTAACTCGCATATCTTCCAATGGGAGTGGAGAGCTGAGTGTGTGTATTCTGTTTTTATCCATACACAGGAATGAAGAGGTTTCTGTTAATGTATGTTAATGTTTCTTCCTTTTATTTTATTGCCCAAATGTTCAGTGTTCTAAACAACATCTGAATGCAGATTCAATACGTAGAATCTAGGAAAATGGTATAGATGATCTTATTTGCAAAATAGAAATAGAGACATAGAGGTAGAGAACAAACATGGACACTAAAAGGGGAAATGGACTGTGGGGTTTGAGATGAATTAGAAGGTTGGGACTGCATGTATACACTATTGATACTAAAATAGATAACTAATGAGAACCTGCTGTATAGCACAGAGAAATCTACTCAGTGTTTTGTGATGACCTAAATGGAAAGAAGAGCCCCTTGGACTGCAAGGAGATCCAACCAGTCCATCCTAAAGGAGATCAGTCCTGGATGTTCATTGGAAGGACTGACGCTGAAGCTGAAACTCCAATACTTTGGCCACTTCATGCAAAGAGTTGACTCATTGGAAAAGACCCTGATGCTGGATGGATTGGAGGCAGGAGGAGAAGGGGACAACGGGGGATGAGATGGCTGGATGGCATCACCAACTCGATGCACATGAGTGTGAGTGAACTCTGGGAGTTGATGATGAACCAGGGAGGCCTGGTGTGCTGTAATTCATGGAGTCGAAAGGAGTCGGACACAACTGAGTGACTGAACTGAACTGAAATGGGAAGGAAATCCAAAAGATATGGGATACATGTATATGTTCAGCTTATTCACTTTGCTGTACAGTATGAACCAACACAACCTTGTAAGCAAATATACTCCAATAAAAATTTATTTAAAAAATAAACAAGATCTTGGTGTATAGCACAGGGAACTATATTCAATAACCTTGTGTAATGAAAAAGAATCTGAAAAAATACACATATGTATAACAGAATCACTTTGCTGTACACCAAAAACTAACTCAACATTGTAAATCAGCTATACTTTAATATGGGGGAAGAAATGGTAACCAATTTCAATATGCTTGTCTGGAAAACCCCATGGACAGAGGAGCCTGGCAGGCTACAGTCTATGGAGTCACAAGAGGCAGACATGACTTAGTGACTAAATAACAGTACTTTAATAAGACAATTAGCTTAAAAAAACACACTGATGTATGGCCAGAAGCATACATGTCCAAAAAGAACTGTATCTAAAGTCTCTCTCTAGGACTTGTTTTGCTCTTGAAGCCCTGTAGTCAGGGTGGGCTCCAGCCAGCCTACTTCTCCGTCTAGAGTAATAACCCTGGGGGTGAATGTTCCTGGTAATTTAATAGAAGGTGACAAGTAAAGAATTTGTTTAGAATGTTTGGGTTCACTCTTTGGAATTATAACAATGTACATTTAGCATTAAGATGGAGCTTTCTTAAAGCACCAAACATTTTTTCTCTTAAAAAAAAAGAAAGAAAAATCTGATTCAAAACCCTGGTATGTTGAATAGGGCAAAATGCAAAACAGAGCTGCTGCATGTAGCTCAGTCATTTCCGACTCTATGTGATCCCATGGGTTGTCTCCTCTGTTCCTGGGCTTCTCCTGACAAGAATACTGGATTGGGTAGCCATTCCCCTCTCCAGGAAATCTTCCCAAACCAGGGATCGAACCCAGGTCTCCTGCATTACAGGCAGACTCTTTACTGTCTGAGCCACTAGAGAAGCTATTTCAATACTTCCCAGTAAGCTCAAGAGCTTCCTAGAACACTGGCACATGTGTTCGTCCCTTCAGTCATCTCTGACTCTTTGCAGTCCTATGGACTGTAGCCTGCCAGGTTCTTCTGACCATGGGATTCTCCAGGCAGAAATAGTGGACTGGATTGCCATGCCCTCCTCCAGGGGATCTTTTTGACCCAGGGATCGGACCCATGTCTCCTGCAGCTCCTGCATTGGTGGGCAGGTTCTTTATCACTAGCACCACCTGGGAAGCCCACAACACTGGCACATAATGAGAAAAAATTGAATAAAATAGCCTTTCTCCCATGGAACGATGCAGTTTAAACTCTCGTTCTCTTGGATTAAAAGCAATCTATAGATGTGATACAATTTTTATAGTTACAATATATAATTATATTATATATTTTATCCAATTTTTATCCAAAATTTTTGGCTGGTACCACGTAGTTTATGAAGTTTTTAAAACAGCTTCAGTTATTGCCAGGCCTGAATTCTCTTTTGAATTTTCTTCTTTTATCCCATCCTTTTCTGAGTCCACATGATATAAGTGTGACTTCATCCTGATCTGAACCATGACAGTGCTGGTCTTCAGCTCTGTTTATTGACACATTCAAACTCTATCTGATTCTTTTCCTAATCAAAAGCCTTGGGAGGGAGGCTTCCCCCTGCTCATAAGCAAATTAAATATCTGCTACTGAACACATCCAACCCTGGGAAGTGGTTCCCTTCCCTTTTCTTCAGTACTGGAGTCACATTTGTAACATGTGTTTGATACTCTTTAGTAAATGTCAGAGTCCGCAATTATCCTTCTATGACTGCTCCCCTCATAGATGTGTTTTACTTTCATTGACAACCATTCTCTGATTCAAATTCACACCGTAGATGGCCTTTTCCATGGGACAGAATGACAATCCTGGTGGCCTGTTCAATATTGAACTTGACCATTACCATCGGCCTCAGGAGCAGGTCATTTCCTTTCTGTTTATCTATCCAGGGCCTTGTGCCTTTGGTCCAGATGGTTTTGACTAATTAAGTAGAATTTAAATACATCAAATAGAATTGGAATCATTTTGAGGGTCCTATTGGATTCTTCAACCTTGGCTTCTTATTAGAATTACCTGGGGGAGAATTTTGAAAATCCTGAAATGTCACCCATGTCCAGGCAAATTCATTCAGACTGCCTGGAGGCAGCACACGACATTTATGTCCAGCGCTGTTCAGGTGATTCCAGCAGCAGCTAAGTGCCCAGAGCTGCCAGGTGCGATATGGGAGTTCTGGCAACATCCAGGAGACAAGGGTTCTGAATGTGTCTTGTGGGCTTTTCTACCTCATTCTCCTTGCGTGGCACTACATTGCTTTTCTCTAAGCAACACTGTGCTAAATTCGCATTTGAGTGCCCTCCACCTGCCGTTTTAATCATGTTCCCTGTGATGGGGCACCTGGCTCTGCCTCGGAAGCTCCCCACAGGCAGGAGCTGCCCAGCCCCACACTCCCTCCGCTCTGCAGTGAACACGCAGGGAGTGGACCGGTCCAGTGGAGGGCGCCCAGCGGGGCTACGCCTAGCATTTCAAGAAACTCAGGAAACTGAACCTCCAAACCTTGCTATCTTCAGCAACACAGCAGGACTAGTCACTGTGATATTTTAATTCTCACCTGCCTCTGAGACCATTTATCAATTGGTTCAGAATCTATGCAGCAGAGAGAAGGAATAAATTATAGGATATATAATTAATATATGCAATAATATAAAATTAATATATACAATTATATAAAATATATAATATAATTATATATTGTAACTATAAAAATGATTTCTAAGTCTGCACAGCTTGCACCATGGCTGAGCTTTATGGAACTAAGGACTCTGCACGGAGAGGCAGAGTGGCTGCCTCTGAGGGGAAGCAACGGGCACGCTTCAGGCATCCACAGGCACCTCGCCCTGCACCAGCATCAAGTGGAGGATGAAGGATGCTCCCACTTCTGCCTGGAGCCAAGCACAGCTTGGGAGGGAACAGCATCCCTCAGGCAGCACACAACATACATTGCTCTGGGGTCATCAGGACGCCACCTCGTCTCCCACCGAGAGCATGACTGGTGAGGGCAAGCAGCCTGGGTTTTTCCCCTCACTCCTCTCTGTACAGCTGCTGATAAGATGTGGGTTCAAGAATAAGTACAATTATATTCAGGTTAATAGTAAAATCATTTTATTTCTAACGGTTCTGGCTAATAATGATTTTTATTTTATTGTTTTCCTTAGCTGAACTTTCTAATCTGAAGTCTGTAGAATAACTGCTTATTGAAAAAGAACAATAATTAAAGTGTATTACTAAATAAAATGGTAGTTTTGTAATTGGTTTTTGACATTTGTGCAAGTTTATTTAGTAGAAACTATCTCCAACTTTTGTTTTAGATTGATGTCTTGCTTAAATTAAGCCACATGGCAGCTCAGATATTAAAATGCTCGGTATTCCTGAAAACATAAAATGGGACAGGAATGGAGTTGGTTCTTTATGTTACATCTGTTTAAAAGGAGATAAATTGTTCCTACTTTACAAGTGAAAAACTAAAACACACACACGTGTACTCACATGCCCGAATCCCCTCTTTAATTCTGAATGTCTTATAATAGACTGGTAAGTATGTTTTACCTTCATTCTGAATGTCTTACAATGGACTGGTAAGAATGTTTTGTACTCAATAATGTGGTCTTTTTTTTAATCTAGTCTAAATCAGGAATCAGTTTTCAAAGGGTTATGTGCTTAATAGCATAAATATTTTAATGTGAATATAAATGCTGCTTTCCCAAACTCTGTTGCATTAATCCATCACTCTCTTCTGTTGCATTTTTTTATTTTATATTTGTTAGTAGATGAGTACAAGCTTTGGAGTCTCATGAAATAGACTTATGTCTTGGGTCTGCCTGATGTAGGAGACATGAGTGATCAGTAGCTTTGGATTCAGAGGTCGGGGTTTCAGTTGAGAGCAGCCACTCATTAGCTGTATGCTTGGTGCTTCCAGAAGCTCATTTTCCTCATCTGGAAAATGGTGGTTAAATGGCTT